>JASEVX010000005.1:23287643-23333692 GCA_031761405.1 Serripes groenlandicus
AGTAAAATCGTTATGTTTACTCAGTTTCCCATGTACTAGTCGTTCAGTTAGAGACGGTCGCCCCGATGGTGTAGTGATAAGCGACCGCGTCGATGGTGTATGGTGGTAAAGTGACCGCATTGGTGTTGAAGTGGTCGAGTTAACTCGCTATGTTTACTCAGTTTCTCATGTACTTGTCGTTCAGTTAGAGACGGTCGCCCCGATGGTGTTGTGATAAGCGACAGCGTCGATGGTGTATGGTGGTAAAGTGACCGCCTTGGTGTTGAAGTGGTAGAGTAAACTCGCTTTGTTTATTCAGTTTCTCATGTACTTGTCGTTCAGTTAGAGACGGTCGCCCCGATGGTGTAGTGATAAGCGACAGAGTCGATGGTGTGTGGTGGTAAAGTGACCGCATTAGTGTTGAAGTGGTAGAGTAAACTCGCTATGTTTACTCAGTTTCCCATGTACTTGGCGTTCAGTTAGAGACGGTCGCCCCGATGGTGTAGTGATAAGCGACCGAGTCGATGGTGTGTGGTTGTAAAGCGACCGCCTTGGTGTTGAAGTGGTAGAATAATCTCGCTATGTTAACTCAGTTTACCATATACTTGTCAGCTAGGGACGATTCCAAGATAACATCAGAGTATTTGCTGTATATTTGGCTGTAGGTCAGCCAGGCATCGGATGTATTTGGATGTGTGCAACATTATGTGACATTCCGAATTAGTACTTTTTCTGTTGAGTATATAATTTCTACATTAAACATTTTTTGTTTCTTAATTAGCGGACTTGTATGGTAATTCTGTCATGCTTAATTCGATAAAAAACTGAAATTGCCTTTACTGCCCCTAAAGGACGCATTCAAGCATTTCCCGCATCAGGGACGTATTGGGTGATAATAAAGCCAGTGTCTTTCTTCACTTAACTCGGAATCAAACATTTAGTTTCATAAAAAGCTAGTATTTCCGAATAACGTCTTGTCGATTTTTCTTAGCTGAACACCATTATTAACAGTACTTAATTTATTTCACGACTGCCATGCTTCTGTTTTTATACAGTCTTGTTTCATTCTTTGATCCAATAGTTTTTTTTTATGAAAACGGTTACTTTATACTATTGAGTCTGTATCCGGACATATTCATTTCAAATACTTTAAAAGTGTAGCCTATTGTTGCAGCGCAGTTCGTACGGGTACCTAACCACGTGCTGTTCTACTCCGTTTCGCAATAACCCTGTACCACTTGTAGACGAGTTAAGACGCTTCTGCAGCAAACGACTTTTGAAACCATTGTGACAAAAGGAGAAATTGCTCATAACAAGCAATTTCAACTTTTGCCACTATGTTTTCAACTTAATTCAATAATTATACTTTCACTTATATATATTTTTCACGTTTTGAATAAGATGATTTCCAAGTCGTCTACTGCAGATTTGTTGTATGTGGGAAAGGGTTAAACGGGACTGTCTTACGATGTTGGCTATCACAATTGTCAATTTTTTTTTTTTTTTAAATTTTAAACTAAGCAGAGTAATTTCGATTCGAATCATTATCTGAACCGTCCCGCGAAAAAACCAACATTGTGGACTCTGTGTTAAGTATCGACCGGATCAACCGAAGCATGCCGCGCAGGCTAATCCGGACAGACACTTTTCGCCTTCTGTGGATTTTTTATTTCAGGAATCACTATTCTTTACAACTATACCCCTGAGACGAAATGTGTCGGCCCGGATGTTGGTTTGATCAATTATGTTGAATTTGAATTTGTATTGACGGTTTATTGTGAAGACATTTACGAACATAAGTGTGTTTCTGCTAGGCGATATAGAGGTACCATGAATCAAGATTTGAAAACAATGTCACCTTAAATTTTTCCCACTTACAGACTTGTTGCAAACAGACGAAATTGCTTCTATGAACCATTTCTTCATTGGCCTCAATGTTGTCAAACAAAAATACATTCAATTGTAGAGATTTTCCATATTCTCAAAATCCTTTTTCAAAGTCGTCTGCTGCAGGTTTTGTCGAATGCGGTGAAGAGTTGGTAACTATAGTAACGACGTAAAATACAACTGGTGTTTAGACCAACATTTGAGCGACAGGCCCCGTTGAAAAGGATTTAGGACAAAGATGATCAATGTTTATTTAACCCTTTCCCTCATACAACAATTATGCAGCAGACGACTTTGAACATATGTTGTCAAAAAATAGAAAATCTCTATAATTGAATGGATAACCTATGAATAAAAGTGAAAAACATTGTGGCAAAAGGAGAAATTGCAGGTTTTGTGCAATTTCTTCTTTTGTCACTATGTTTTTTTTAAAAAGCCGCCTGCTGCAGACGCGTCGAAAAGCGTATATATGACGGAAAAGGGTTAATAGCAATATTAGTAATCTAACACACAAAAAAGCAACCTTAGAATTAAAATTCGTAGGAATGTAACGCAACTCGGTTTTTCGATTAGATTGAACGTATTTCATATGCAGGCGCCCTCTCATACTACAACCATTCAATACAGGATACTAATTGTCTAACACCACGACTACTCGTGTGAAGCAAATTGACTCGTGGATCGAAACATCGCCGGAAGCTCTTTTGTTGCAATTGCGAATTTTATTGTAATTTGAAGGATAAAGAACGAGTCAGTTTTTTCGAATTTTTGGAGAAAAAAAACCCGGATACAATACAAGACAAATTTCTGAACTCGAGAAAAATTCACCCTATTGAAGCTAGAATCTAAGATATTAAGCCTTTCCCTCGTATAAACACTTTCTGGCAATAGCAGCAGACGATATTTGAAAACATTGTGACCAAAGTTGAAATTGCTCAGGATGAGCAATTTCTCCTTTGGCCACAATGTTTTCTACTTTATTTAACAATTAGGCTATCTTTTATGGATATTTTCGTTTTGAGCAATTTCTTCTTTTGTCGGCATGTTTTCAAAAAGCCGTCTGCTGCAGAGGCGTCAAAAAGCGTCTATATATGAGGGATAGTGTTAACATACTTCTGCAGATGGGAAGAATGAAGCTATTGTAAATATATGTCTATACATGTTTAACTGATGTGATAATATTCGGATGCGTCTATTTTAAAATATCTCCATCAAAGAATAAGGAAAAGTTTAAGGAAATATTAAATAAAGGGATGACAGCATTCAATATGTGAAACGATTCAAAGCATAACGAAGACGTGTTCAATTGTCATTTTACGTGTTCATATATAGAATACAATACATTGCTATACAATACAATCAATTTAATTGCATATAATACAAACTACAACTTTTATGGCAAGTTTAAAGCAAACAAAAGTCATAACAAAAAAAGACAATCGATTTTCAAAAGCATAACCGTATATATTTAATCCAAAATTATTCTCATGTTTATATCTATACATATACATATATATGATTGTAAAACATTATATGTCATTATTTTACTTCAACAAACAAAACCTGTACACATGCTTTTGAACTCTTTCAGCGCCGATTATCCTAAAGTGGACCCTATGTGTTCATAGTTCGAGTGACTCCATTTTTCATGTTATAAAACCTTCGGAATATTTTGATAACTTACAAGCCAACAATGCTTATTTCAGGAGAGACAGCTCATTGTGAGCTAACTCACCTGAATTTGTCGTGTTTGCAAACACCTAAATGATTCTCATTGGCGCTAAAAGAGTTAACTCTGAATTTCTAAAATACAACGATCCACCTTATAATTTGACGGAGTCCCCGGATAATTGCAGGAATATCAAAATAACAATGTTGAATTGGATAGCCAACAGTAAAGATCCCGACCAGACAGTAAGGATACGCCGACTGGTCTGGATCTATACTGGTGACACAGGCTTTACAAAATTCGGTCCCGTGAGTCAAAAAGTTTAACCGGTAGACAGCTCGAAAATTAGAAGGCTTTTGTATTCGAAAATGGCTATAACAGTATGGCAGCATTTTAAATATGGGTAACAGTTACTTTTGTGTGAAAATAAAATCTACCGACATAGGACGAAGTTCTGGAAAGTTGGATTATGATAAAAGATTAATGATTTTTGCTGCAGTATCCCAATGAAATATCGGAAGGTTCTTACAGAAAAATGGCCATATTACATGGTGTTTTTGCAACACCGGAAATGAAATAACTAAGTGATATTGATGTCGGATGAGATATCCACGGATTCCGTATTTTCATAAAGGAAATCAATCTACATAAGGCGTGACAAACAAAAAGGGGGCGTCCTCTATATGTGATTTCCGTGTATGGATACAATTATAACTCTGGGATGTGTCAAATGTCAATTTTACATTATACTCAAGACGAAATCGAATAACACGACGGAATCAGACATTTGTCTCTATTTGAAATGTCTAGAGACTGTTAGTTTTGATGTTATGTTCGAAAGTAGTATGTTGCAGATCTGTCAAAATGCATCTGCATGTGGGGAAAAGATTGAAAGTAAATATACGGACATGCAGTATCTGTCAATACTCCTTTGAACGACTCTCTCGTTTGCCGGTTTGGAGGTTCGTATATTCCATGAAGACCTTACACATGTAAATGATTCTATTAATGGTGGAACATTTTGATAGGTTATCCAATCTTTGAGGCCGCACATTGACAGTTTAAATTCAGAGGTCTTGATAACACTGTCTCCACCAACAGTATATTTAATATGACACACATCAGTGTCTTGAGGGCGAATAACTATTTTAATACACAAAAAGTCACCTTACCTAAAACTCTACTGTGTATGTTTGACATCATTTGAGGTAGACACACGATTGCCCAGGTTGACGCACCCATTATCTAATGTGCTTTCCCATCGCCATCGAATTATAATAATATACGTCTGTGTAATCTGATCATATTTTACCCTGTGTCCTTTGTTGGTCACAAAAAAGCCGTCAATAAGCCCTTGACACGGATTGATCTTTAGGACAGGCAGTCGAAGATTTATTTTTCGCTACATTTGTCACTAGAACGAGTTGGCGGTACTGTTGTAAAGGTTCCTGTCTCCAGTTGCTGAGTCCATGGTTCGAGTTCCGACCGTGTCATACCAGAGACTGTAAACATGGTTACTGAGCCGTCATTCCTTTCCGCTCATTGGTATGGGGATAGTATTACGACTGATGTTTGTCGAACAAGCAATACATGTACTAGTCATTTACACGTGTTACCCTTTTAGGTTACTGAACAACTATTGGAAGCGGCGTTTAAAGTACGACTATTCAAACAAATGATAAAACTATTTCCCTGGAACAGACTTCCTTTTTCTTATGGCGGTCTGGTGCTAGTTCTACATCGGTAAGTCAAGTCGGGAATAAAGACCAGGTAATTAGCAAACTTGTATCCCATCACTCCCGAGCGTATTATTTACCCTTAGTCTACTGGCTGACTTTGTTCAGATTTAAAAACCATGAAGACTATGAAACCATCCCAGCATTGTTGAGTCTTGGTTTTAACACACGTGCGAATTATTTCATACATTTCGAGGGCTTTGCGTGAAACGGTTGTAACTAAAAACCTATTTTGAAAACCCTGGTTTAGGAGCAATGACACCTAAATTCCCATTGTTTACCAAGAAAAATGATTTAACGCCTATAAAGAATTTATGGCGAGGTGATTAACCTTGGTAAAGAAAATACCAATTTCAGTTACAACCGTTTCACGCCAAGCCCTCGATTTGTGAAGAATACGTGTGAATTTTATTTACAACTCGAAAATCTGACATATACGTTTGACTTCATTTTGAGGGTTGTTGATACGAAGTTGTTTTTTTACAGCAAGTGTACAGGATTATTACATTTCTGAAAAATGTATTAAGCCATTCATGTATGGGGTTGTGGTTACGTGTGCGCGTATATATATATATGAAAGTTCACATGTGACAAATACGTTAGTGTAAAAAATAAGGCTCAACAAAATGTTGTTGGAGAAGTTGAATAATAAAATTTAACTCTTTCAGCGCCGAATTGTTTAAAGTAGACTCTTCCATGTTCAAAGTCGGGCGACCCTATTGTATATGCTTTAATAGTTTTGGAATATTTGAATAACCATAAGGCAAACAATGCTGATTTCAGGTGAGACAGCTCGTTACGAGCTGACTCACCTGAATCAGTATTGTTTGCAAAAAGCTCAATATTGCCTTTGGCGCTGAAAGAAGTAACAACTTTAATAGAAAATGCTTGTGGAGACACCATTTTGAATAACAACTGATGTAATATGACATTAGTTCCTGTAATATGACGTCAAATATATTCCCCGTACTGTTTTTTGTTAGAAACTTCAATAAACCATGTTTATTTTGGTATATAAATCAAACGTATGTGTTATCAAATTATAAAATCACAGACATTTGAAATGGTAACAGATATTATGGGACACCCTGAACATACACATGTTACTTAAATAAAATACTTACTTTCTTACTTACATGAAAGTACACTCATTGAATTGAGTAGGGAGCATTATGGCAAAGCGAGTAATTACTCTTTATGAGCAGTTCCTCCTGTTGCCAATGGTTCGCTGTATCGTCGTCAATGCATATGTAAAGGACAAAAGCGATAAACGAGTCACTGCTAACAACACTCATAAATGGATACAACTGTTAAGCCTCAGTCACACATTCAGGATTTTTAATGCCGTTCTTGACAGGACCATTCCCGATTAAAATGTGTCAAGAGTCTGATGAAGATCCTGTGATTCGTGGCTGGAAATTCAAATTTCATTAAAATTTGTAAAAACATTTATTTAATCACGACGGCAATTAGATATTGTTCAGGAAACGTCCCGATTCAGCAGTATCCATCCGAAATCGTCCCGATTATCCCGTTCTCAACCCGATTCTGATCCGATTTGTATCTTTCGCATTGTAAACGACGACCTATATCCCGACAGCGTCCCGATTTCTCCCGATGCGATCCGACAGAGATCCGACAGATACCCGACAGTGAACCGACGCTGACGGAAGTCGTCAGTTAGAAAACCGTTTCACGTGATAGTTCCGACCTATGAGACAAATGTCATCTCTAGGAAGTGACTCAGGATCAGGAAAGTCAATGGTCTTGATCTGCAGGACTTCCTTCAGCTCACACTCGTTGTATATGTGAGCTTCTGAAGCTGCTCCATCTGACCCAACATCAAGCCAGATCAAGTTAAAGTCCGCATCTTCGAGGGCCATCAGGACTATGGAGAAGAAGCCCTCTGCGGGTATATGTCAAGTAGATAAACTCTTTAAACCTTTCCCTCATATAGACGCTTTCTGACGCCTCTGCAGCTGACGGCTTTTTGAAAACATAGTGACAAAAGAAGAAATTGCACAAAACGTGCAATTTTCTCCTTTTGCCACAATGTTTTCTAGTTTTTTGTCATAGGTTATCCATTCAATTGTGGAGATTTTCTATGTTTTAATAAAATACCTTTAAAGTCGTCTGCTGCAGAATTGTCGTATGAGGGAAAGGGTTAATAGCTCATGGCAATATTTAGGCTTTTTTTGCAAACAATACAGATTCAGGTGAGTCCGCTCGTAACGAGCTGTATCATGTAATGTCAACATTGTGTGCCTCTCAGTTATCAACATATTCCAAATCTATTATTTAATGAAAACTGGAATCGCCCGATTTTGAACATGGAATAGTTTTAATTTAGGTAATTCGGCTCTGAACGTGTTAATTAAAATGTTTTCTGGCTGATCTTGCAAAATGTTCATGTTTGAGTACATGTTTTTTCTTTTTTTGTTCTCTACTTATTCTCCTTTGAGCAAACATTCAATCAAATATGTTTTCTCATCTTTTGGTGTTAATTAATATTGCAATATAAATAAGCAAAATCTTTAAGAACTCTTGTTCTTTTATAACAATCTCAAGACCGTGTAATACATTTTCTAAAGTACAACGAATCAAATAGAAGTACACCACCACCACCCACCCCCCCCCCCCCTTTTTTTCACCGACGTACAACAAATCTGCAGCAGACGACTTCTAGGCTCAAACATGGAATATCTCAATAAATGAAGCAAAAACGAGAAAGTTGCTCGTTTTGAGAAATTTCTCATTTTGTCACAAAGTTTTCAATATTCGTCTGCTTAAGAGACGCCAGCGAGCGTAGTTATGAGGGAAAGAGTTAAAGTACCAGTGAACACGATAAAGTACACAGTTCAATGATACAAACTTTTGGAAATAATAATCTTACAGAATGTGGGTGTCTGAAAGATTGAAAGATTGAAAAGGCAATCAGATTTAAAAATGGTCTGTCTATCATATTACTCGAGCCGGAGATACAAATTCAACAACAACAACAACAACAACAACAGCAATGATACTAATAATAAAATCCGCCAACATCAGGATCAAGGTTAAATGGATGAAGCTACAAAACGTAAACAATATTTTAAATAATGGAAACAGTGGTAAAATGTTTAGCAAGCATTTTGCGGGAACACAATGCAAATCTAGAGAATTTACGAATTAAATTTAAATTTCGGGACGATTTCTACACTTATTATCCACGAGAGAAATCCAAGTTAATCAGGCAGAATACTCGGATAACAATGTCAAAATATCCTTTGCAGTTTAATATTTCGTTTATTGCACACTTCTGCAAACATTAATGGAACAGTTATATCAGCGGTGGCGACGTTAACCCTTTGTAAGACATTTCGAGAGCTTTACCAAGGTCAATTACCTCGCCATACAGTCTTTATAAATGTTAAATCATTTTTCTTTGTAAACAATGGAAATTTAGGTGCCATTGCTCTTTCTGAGCAATGGCACCTAAATTTGCATTATTTACAAAGGGGTCAACATTGCCCGTAAACCAGGGTTTTCAAAATAGGTTTTTAGTTACAACCATTTCACACCAAGCCATTGATTTCTTTGATTATTACCAGACAGTGGTGCAGTGGTAAAGCGTCGGCCTCTCGATCCAAATGTCACGGGTTCGAGTGGGTTCTGCCTCTGATATTTTTTCCACGCAAACGGCGCGAGTACTGGTTATATGTCTCCGGGAAGCAGTTATCGAGCTTAAATCTCGTCAAATATCACGAAGAAACTGTTGATACAAACTTATGACATGGAATATAAGAAATCCTTTTCCCATTCTGTTTTACAAAATCAGTCTGCCTTTCACGCACGCGTACATTTGGTTAATGATCGGATTTATGTGGGAAAAATAATACAGATATGGGTATGCAAATAATTGGAAGACTAAATGCAGTCATATTGACGCCAAGTAGTTTTCATGGGCATCTCTACTTCTTTTGTGTAAAGAACCAGTTTTAAACAGAACAAACGGACATAATAGAAAAGAGAGTTCAGTTAGATGTTTACAATGTACATGGTAAATATATATACAAACATAATATAAACACATACAGATAACATATTAAAGTATTGTAGCCAAACGTAGTTTCAGTTAGTTCAAACGCAATGTGTACCGCTCGGTTGAATCGGTTTAAAGTGACGGTCACAACTTGCGGTCACGCACGTAGTTGACCGATTTGTTTGGGCGTAGTTCACCGTAGTGCCACTACGGTCAACTAGGTAGAAGTAGGGTGATGCAGGTTCGAGCATAATGGCTAGGGTTAACTAGGGTATCACTACGTGTAGCTACGTACAACTACGTGTGAACTAAGGTCAAATACGGTCAACTAGGTAGAAGTAGGGTGAAGTAGGTTCGAGCCATAACAGCTAGGGTTAACTAGGGTATCACTACGTGCTTTAGGACAACTACGTTGAACTACGTGTGAACTACGGTCAAGTAGGGTCAAATACGGTCAACTATGGTCAACTACGTTCAAACTACGGTCACAGTAGGGCCTTTGCATCCAAGCTCACCGTAGAGATATTTGCTAACTACGGCCAAATCATGGGTTTCTTGAAGTTCAAACTACGTTTATAACTACGTTGAACTACAGTTAACTACGTTGAACTACGGTCCACTACGGTCCAGAACGGTCCACTACGGTCATCCACCACTTCGGTCAACTACGTGCGTGACCATAAGATGTTATCACGGCTTAAAAACGAACACATCTGTTTTAACTTTCAAGTAAAGGACACATTTCACATACGCAGTTTACATGCACGTTAAAGGGAAAAGGTGTATATCGATCAGATCACGTTTATAGGACCACAGTCAGTTTAAAGGTGCTGTACTCCAGTAAATAGATATTATAGTCAAAGTTTAATAACTGTTCAAAAGTTGTCTTGAAATATTCAAATCATAATGCTGGGATAGAATTAGAGTAATAATTCCACTGTCCAGTACCATGAACATCTAAATAAGTAAATATTGATCGTTTATGCTTCATTTTTACTGGGTAGACATACCCAGTAAGCACAATTGTGTATATGTTCATGACTTTCAATTGACAGTTTTTCAACATTTACTGCCAAAATGGCTTTGAACTACTTATTACTTACCTTGTTGTCACTATTAACATTATTTGCAGAAGTTTCAACATTTCAACATGTTGATCTCCACCTTTAAACATCAATTACGCTGCAGTCTTTTTATGACGTTGCCCGTCAACATCCTGTAGACTTCACGGAGAGGGACAATACATGTGAAGCGTTTGTATGCTACTAACATGGCACATTAAATGGTGGACTACATGCTACAGTATCCAGTGCAAAAGAAACTAGACAAAACTATGCGTCGTATTCTTCGGCATATACCAGCATTTTAAGTAATAGCTGAAACTTTCCAGCGAGAAGAATGAAGAATTATATCCATACGCGCAAATCGAAAATCCAAAACAATAAAGAGTTCCAAACATTTCCAATCGAAATATATTTGTTTGCCGAAGACATGTTTCGGCAACCGACCTGCAATTTTAATCATATAGGTAGACAGACACATTAAAACATTTCATACTGATTTATTATATATTTGTTAAGTCAATACACGTTTGCATCGTTTTACTTTCTGCGTCTTTAAAAAAAGGGGGAAATTAATTTTGAGCAGGCGCAAAAGCACACTCTTGTCTCAGTCTTCACTTTACTTTATTTTTGTAATTTTTGGTGGTTCTCGGAAATTCCTTTAACCAAACTATATTAAAAAACAACGGAGCATCAAGATATCATTTCTTGATTGATATTTACTTAAGTACAAATAGAGAGTTAAGTAACAATAAAACATGTTTCCTACTGATTGGTTCTCTCTCTCTCTCTCTCTCTCTCTCTCTCTCTCTCTCTCTCTCTCTCTCTCTCTCTCTCTCTCTCTCTCTCTCTCTCTCTCTCTCTCTCTCTCTCTCTCTCTCTCTCTCTCTCTCTCTCTCTCTCTCTCTCTCTCTCTCTCTCTCTCTCTCACGCTCTTACTCTCTCTCTCACTCTCTATCTCTCACTCTCTTTCACTCTCTATCTCTCTCACTCTCTCACTCTCTCTCTCACTCTCTATCTATATCACTCTATACATCTCTCTGAGTGAGAGAAAGAGAGAAATATATAGAAAGGTTCATGGATACACTGACAAAAAGACTGGCAGTTTACTATAATACCTTTCAACAATGCTCGTTAATATTTAAGTAGACAATTTAACATCCTGTACATATACGATCTAATGATTTGGATTTCGACCAAAGACTAGTAATCAAATATGTATAATGATGGTGCGTGGCGGGTGCAATATTTCCAGAATGCTTTGCCCAAGGACGTTTGTAATTAAGAAGTAATACAAAGAGCGGCCAAAAGTAATTAACTTGTTGGTAGTTCACCAAAATCAGGGACAAAGAATTGTTCTTGTGTCTTATTGAACACACATCTTTGTGATAGACACATATTGTGTAAGACTTGAAACCAAATCAAAACCATTCATTCGTACGTCGTGTAACGTATAACCGACAGGATACTTTTACAACTGTCTGTTCTGGAAAAGGCTGGGGGAAATCTGAAATCTGGGATGTGCAATTTACAGAATTGAAATTATTAGTAGTATTGTGGGAAAACATTCGGGCCATTTTTTCTTTTCTTTTCAACGAAGTTCTCAGATATCGCCTTCTGCAAACGTGTACAATGTCGTCTGTGTACGAAGTAGGGTTAACCGTTTCCCACATACAACACATATGCAGCAGACGACTTTGGACACTTCGAAGCAAAAGCACAGAAAATCCCTTTAAATGAAAATATAATAATTGTATAGAGTGAAAACATGGTGAGAAAAGCAGAAATTGCTCGTTTTGAGCAATTTCTTCTTTTGTCGCCATGTTTTTAAAAAGTCGTCTGCTGCAGAGGCGTCAGAAAGCGTCTATATGAGGGAAAGGGTTAATTAATTCATTAAGTATATGAATTGAATTATAAAACTAACAGTCTTTATTGCGTAAAATAAATATATGCCATAAGACCTTTACATGTATCTACTCATTTTTCGGCGAATGTTCTAGCCTCCATAAATCTCCATTAAAACGCATGCGATACAATCAACCCACACCTGTAATTAGATATATTTGAATACTGAGGGATCATTACGAATCCCTACGGTAAGACTATTCTTGAATATAGGCCAGGATTATACTTAACTCAACTGAACTAACATGTTTACTATCAATCACCGGAGAGGAAGCTGTCATGTCAAGGATTCAAACTTACGACCTTTCGATTGACATCCATCGTAGAATGAAGGAAAAGAAACATCGCAGCGATAAAGTTATATCCTTAAAATTGCTTGATCCAGGTGTAAAAACAAATTATAATCAAAACTGTTCCTCATCCCATATAAAGACGGACACTAACTCATCTTCATTAGATGCATTTAAAACATTGTGGGGAAAAGGAAAATTCTTCAACATATTCATTAGTTGGACTTTCATTGTAGAAATATTCCTTAGTTTTGCCCAGGTGTTTACATTGCCGTCTGTTGCAGTACGTCGTACGTGTATGTAGGTAGGCGTACTTAAAGAGAGTGTAAAACAGGCAAATACCTGTAATTCACACAAATAAATCTCACTTAAGGGTGCTGTTAAGTCTTTCAGCGCCAAAGGCAATATTGAGGTTTTTGCAAACAATACTGATTCAGATGAGACAGCTCGTAACGAGCTGTCTCACCTGAAATCAGCATTGTTTGCCTTATAGTTATCAAAATAGTCCAAATTGTATAACATGAGAAATGAATACGCCCGATTTTGAACATGGAAGAGTCTACTTTAAACAATTCGGCGATGAAAGAGTTAAGCATGTATAAGGCGCGTCAGCCGGAGATATGTCCTGATTATGCATGCTTCTAAAGGCGAGGCTTTGTAAACGTAAAACGGCCAACCACAGCCTAAACAGATTCTAAATGGTTCTGCCGTTGGTATTTTCCACACAAACGGCACGGTAATGTCTCAAGGACGCGGGAATCATGCATGTTTCGCTATCAATGTAAATTAAATAAGTTTAAACTAATAAACTTACAACGAACATATTCATTGTTTTAAGAACGCTATCGGTTTACCGAAATAAATCATATGCCAAAATAATTATGTTAGAAATGATGTAACATATCAGCTACATGGCATAGAAAAATAATATGCCCGTTTTTCATTTCACATCGGTGTAATATGAATTACATCGTCATTGCGCAGATATTCCAGGGAAAGTTTCTGGTTGGAATACTGTAAGGTACAATGTAAAATCATGAAGAAGTTGCACTTTATTTTGAAAATGTTTTGAAAATTGGTGCGTTGTTAAGGTTTTCAAAACAGCTACTATGTTAAATAATTGGACATGTCTTCTATCAGACCACATTAACATAATACATTGTTCAATTGACTGGTGTTAACTTACAAACGCAAAGGCGGTTGAGAGATACGCAACGGTGAATATTAACGTTATTGACAGTCGTGTATAGCGGGGTAAACAGTTACCGCTTCAAGAGGCTTCGATGATACTTGTTTGACTATTTCGTTTGTTTCTTTGTTTGTTTCAAAACAGCTAAGGTCATATCGCGAAGAACAGGAACTATGATATTGGTCTCACACATTATTTTTTACATCGAGATAAAACTATATCAGGTATACAACGAATATCACCCCTTATGCTGCAGCTCAAGAGCTTTATTGACTCCAATCGTTAAGAACGTCCCCAAGCCACAGGGACAATTAAGACACTCAATAATATCCTGATAAGTCTGTGAGTAGGATCGTCAACGTTCTGAAAGTCCCGATGGTTGAATTTCTTATGAATTTGCCCTTCTAAGACAAAGTACGCATCACAATCGAATTTGGCATTCATTGAAAGTAAGGAGTAGAGAGAGAATAGTAACCAGCGATTCTATAACCTTATCTACTAAGCTTCTGCAAGATCTCCAAGATACTGAGCTCTGGATGAAAGGACCTTCACAACTTAAGTAACTTCCAATCGCTTTGATGTGGGTACCCACTATAATTCTCTCACGAAGACAATATTTTGGTTACCTACACCATGTACTTTCATTTATATCCAATAACGGTACCCAGTGACAAAGACCTGCTTATTCGCCTGTATCTAGTATAAGCCTGCGTGAACGTGGGAGGACACTTGACAAAATAGTGACCGCCTGCAGCCATGGATCTGATCAATATACTTTACGTTGGATATCATAATAATTTGGTAGCTAGAAGGTTTTGACAATAACAGAACTATCCTGTATAAACTGCCGCGAAAATATTTTCATTGGGTCACATTAAGTGATAGTCTTTGTTGCAGATAAGAATGTGTGCAGCGCTATTAAAAAAAGTAACCGTTAGGAGTTTACGGTCAGTGTGAATCCAGATCGCCCTGACAATCGCTGTCCGTCTGCATGTTCTATACAGCTGTATATGTTTCTTCTGACTGCATACTGTATACTTGTACCTCCACTAGATTCACCTTCATACACGGTTATATGACACCCGGCTTGGGTATTTGAACCACGTGAAGATCAACTCCCAGAGTCTAGTCAATGAATCGATCCCGGTTTTAAGAAAGATATGTCATATGCAAACAGATCTTCGAAGGATTTGCCATTAATGGGAATAAAATAAAAAGCTACAAACCGTTAACGTCGAATTTCTATTATAACTGCTCTCTAGATGCTTGCACGACTGGATTGCGACCAGATAAAATCCATATCAGACTGCCCTGGGACTCAGTATGGTATGGCGAATATGTTGATCTATTTACTGAAAATGAGCAGTGCAGATTATGATCACTGATTGCAACTATCAGAAGTTATAATAGTCTGTATCGAGGCTTATATAGAGGGCTTGGCGTGAAACGGTTGTAACTAAAATTAGTATTTCTTTACCAAGGTTAATCATCTAGCCATTAAGTCTTTATAAGCGTTAAATCATTTTTCTTGGTAAACAATGGAAATTTAGGTGCCATTCCTCGTTCTGAGCAATGGCACCTAAATTTGCATTGTTTACAAAGGGGGTCAAAATTGCCCCCTAAACCAGGGTTTTCAAAATAGGTTTTTAGTTACAACCGTTTCACACCAAGCCCTCGATATATTTTATTTGCATAAACCTTAAGATTTTCTAAACAATAACAAGAATTGTCTTTCACTTATGTTCTGAAACAACATACGGGATGCGGGGAAACCTCACGGTCCACAGTCATTACTAGACTACATTATGCCATCAGAGTACAGACTGGTCGATTGTTTTCAGCTGCAACCCATGTCATGCGGGTAATCATTATACTTGTACATTCAGATTTCCCTCTGCAAGCCGGACTCGCAGGTGGGTATAGAAACCCTATCCGATAACATGATTATTTGTTTCATTTTTAAATCAACTACGTCAGAGGGAAAAGGAGCCTTGTCGCAGATTCGAACCTTAAACACGTACGCAACTCTGTACACAGGCAGGCTCTTATCAGTATTTGGTAAGACATGTTTTTACGAGCAGTCGAGTATACTCGCTCGTAATAAGCGTGTATTTCTGAAGCACATGCCTGCAACCCTAGGGGTGGATATGTCAATTGCCTTGGAATGAATGAATGAATGTATATTGTTTCATGGCACATCGACAGCTAAGGTCATTTAGCGCGCAATTAGATTTAATTATTCATGATCCCTGGGTAAACAAACCAGTACTAGGCTAGAAAATGTGCCTTGCCCAAGGGCACTCCACCATGACCGTAGTGCCGCGACTGGGGATCGAACCCGGGACACCCGGTTTCGAAATCCCCGACGCTAACCACTCAAACACAGCGGATTCCCAATTGCCTTGGTAAACATCCAAACAGAATAGCAGAAAGCATTTTGAAGATCACTCTCCTGTAGTTATAGTTTCCCCCATTATTAGTCGCCGGGCAGAAGCCCGCGACTTCTATTTTTAATAGGTTTTCTGAAATCACATGGGAGGGGGGATTATTATTAGAAAGAAACACATTTAGATGTCTTGAACATATTAAAATTGTGTTTGTTTAAAAACACTAAGTAATGACACATCTTAAATGAAATAAATATTCCGATGTTTTAGGTATTTTCAGTTTCTTTATTTTGACTCGCATTTATGTTTTTCTGTTTTATTTACGAAGACAAAACAGTCCCTATTAGCTAGACTGGTATACTTTATTTTACACTATATACTACATGTACATGTAATCAAAAGTCGATAATTACAAACCTTTACGTCGCAGTCTAATTTGTTTACTTACGCGCACCTGCTTGAAGCGTGACTCGCGAATACCAACTGCGTAGATCAATCTCCTTTGCAGAGAGCCGCTCTTTACACTCACTTACAAATAGTAAATTATAGGTGATTTAAAATGTTTATTTGGTTCGAAACAAATGAAGAAAAGAACAAACCGATATGAAACTGGTTTTAATGTAAAAATGACTTTGAACGAACACTCTCTGCCTATAAAGAGAGTTTCAAGAACGACACCTTTGCGAATAAGAAAGAATCGGGTCTTTCGTACAAAATTATTTCGTCCTCGACAATTTTAAATGTGTCATTGAATTACCTAAAGGCATATTGCTTCCAATCTGCATATTGTTATGCATCATTGACACAAGGGCGCTCATCATATTATAATTTTAAAACATGAGTAGTTTGTTGTTTTCATTATAAAAAAGGAAGGAAGGAATTAAAATAAATTAACATGTTGTAGGGCTAAGTTTATGTTCGAAATTAAGTTTAAATTATACAACAATTTCAATGAGATTTAACTGTTTAGTTGATATTATATTTCGAAGGTGGTCTAATTTATAAATATTGGACTACATTTCAACATTTCTTAAAGTATGATATAATTAGGATGCTAAGCTAATATCATTTTGAGAAAAAGAGAAGACTCATGTCTTCAGCGATTTAGCCCTTATCTCATTGTTTTAAAAGTAGATTGCTGCAAAGGTGTCCACTGTTGACTTTAAAAGAGGAAAGGTAAAATGACGTGCTATTGCATGCAAATCCTAAATTGTCTGTTTCGTGGTTTTATTGAAAAATAATAAAATTCAAATATTCTGACAAACATCTTGAAAAGTGTATGTGGAATTCACAAATTTTATAATTATTCCTTAATGAAAGCACTGTATACATACTAAGACTAATGATTGGCAAGATTACTCATTTCCATTACTGTTTATGATCAATAATTAGTTGGTTGTGTGTATGGTCAACCTACTTTGGAATGGAGATTGATCATAAACAATGAAAGGCTTCAATTATCATTCACTTCGTTGACAAAACAATGCAAGTTATGATACATTTTCACTTGACCCCACCCCTGATGTTCCAATATGCTCCTCAGTTGATAACTGTTTATTCAACTACTATAATGTTAGTGTTATGCATAACTGCACTATGGATATCCGGCGACATTGATGCGTTGCATCAACTTTCTCTTGTAGTTGTTAGTTAACCATTTCATTAACACATGTATGGCAGCATGATGTATCTTCTTTACCCTTTCCCACATGAATCAAATCTGCAGCAGACGACTTTGAATGCATCTAGGGAAAAAATATGGAGGATCTCTTTAAACGAAGACAGTATTGAATAGAGTTGGAAACATTGTATCAAATAGCAAAGTAATTTTAATGTGTCACCTGCGTAGCATGGTAGGCACTTAGGGATTACTTTTTTTTTTGTCCGGCGTCTGTCTGTCTGTCTGTCTGTCTGTCTGTCCGCTGTCTGTCGTCACACTTTTTCGTCATGTTTTCAAATAACTTTTTTTCTACTCAATGGATTGGATTGATTGAAACTTCTGACAAATGTTTATATCAATATTTGTGAAGTTCACAAAAGGGGGGTAATCCAAATATTTTTATATCAGAGTTATAGCCCCTTTTCTGTCAAAAATTAAAATTTTCTGACAAGGCGCCGGCAGGTGACACACGTGCTCCGGGGAGCACTCCATTCTAGTTTTGAGCATTTCTCCACTTGCCACAGTGTTTTCGAAAGCCGTCTGCTGTAAAGGCGTTAGAACGCGTTTGTGTGAGGAAAACGGTTATGAAGCCTCCTGCCAAAAAATGGAAGTTTACGAAAAAGAATGACGTAGGTATGACTTTTTCTGTTTTAATTTTTAATTCATAAATACAAAGGGTCAGGGACAAAGACATTGCCTTGAGTTACCGACATGTCCGAAGGATCGCTCGCTTGAGGTATATTATATATATATATATATCAGTTACGTAATTCATTTGTATATAAATGCTTAATGTATAAAGCAAGTTAGGGATTCAACCATATCATGGAACAACAGCACAACAGCAGCTCTGAGTGTTGCTACACGGATTAATTCAAGGAGGTGGTTCGGGATAAACGAAAATATATTCCAGTTATCACATGGTGGAGAAATCTCGAGTTATGTAGTATTTAGCAATACGTAAAATGACACTAGTATTTTTATATAACGCCCCGTTTCTGCTCGGATGTATCAATTTATTTGATCGAGATGAAAAACAGACGGAGTCGGCCAGGTCGCAGAAAGGTTTATAATGGATGATGCTTTAGACCATTAGCTGTTAGCCAGACCACGGGGAAGTGTTTTTATTTAATAAATGAATAAAACATTGCCTGTAAGAAACGGACATATTTCTAAACCCCATAAGACTCTTAAACCCTTTCCTACATAGAAGACAATGGTATCAGACGACTTTGAAGATATCTAGGCTGAAATATGGAAACTATTTGTATAAATGAAATAATCATTAGTGGAAAGATGAGAAATTGTTGCAGGGGCGTCAACATGTGACTGCATGTTGGAAAAGGTTTTACTTTTCCACGTTTGTGACTTTGTAGATTGGACGAAATACATGTACTGCTGTCTGCAGTGACCTTGTAGCAGCCTACCATTGTGGGCTTGGACATTTAGGAAACGGCATTGTTGTTTTCAAGTTTGGGATATAAATATATATAGTCTCAATATATCGCCGTTACATATTGCGAACAGTCAAAATAAAAAATCGCATTCCTAGTACAGAAACCTGGACTATGACTCCCCCTGCCCCCTTCGAACCTTACTAATGTCGTTTGGTATTAGACGGACAATATTTGCAAAAAACAGTGCCAGCGTTAAGTTTATATTGTAAAGGGGTGCTCGAGTATTACGGAATCCGATCTATTCAATACGTGTAACCGTCCAAGAAAAGGGATACATACTGTTGAGCTAATTTAACCTTTAAAACGATGACTCAATTTTGGTTAGTGACATTTCATTTAGAATGAATTGATTGTCATTCAAGAAAGCACCTTAGAACCTTATTAGAGGCGTTTGGTATTAGAGAGACACCTTTTGTCAATATAATTAATTGATTGTCATCAAACTTATATCTAAACGACTGCTTCTTAGAACATGTCAGTGCGCAAACTGTGACGCGCTAACGTGACGGAAAAGCGACACGCTTATTAGTCGTGTTGGAGTGTTATTTTTGACGTTCTGACGTGTTGACATCGTTAAGTATATGTACAGGAGTTTAACACATATGAGCCATTGCACGAGAAACCCAACAGTATGGACTCAGCGTAATGTATCGACCCATACAGCCTCAGGGGGATAGAGGTATAGAGTAATGATTCCTGAAACAGAAAATCCATGGGAGGCGAAACATGTCTGTCCGGGCTAGCCTGCGCGGCATGCTTAGGCTTATCCTAGTCGATACTTTACGCAGAGTCCACAATGTTGGTTTTCTCGTAATTCGGCTCATATGTCGCTTCTCAAAACGCCGTACGATACACACATTCCGTTGGGTTAATTGTTGAAATATCTCGTGGGTTATCAGAGTTCTTTTGGGGTTGTTTATGTGCGTAGGGGTTATTGTTTACTGCATCATGTTTTATCAATAAACTGTGCATATTTATGTCTTAAAACAAATAGAAAGTGATATTATTTATTAGACAGTTGTAATAAAACATGTAGGCCTACACTTCAAACCAATAAAACATGGAGGTCTCGATCTACGTATTGCATTACGTGTTCGAGGGAAACGTAAATTAATATTCTTGTACATTTACATACAAATGCCTCCATGCAAACAACAAACACTGTCATATGAGTATAACAACTGCTTAGTGGAAGACGCCAATACACCTTGACCACACGATGTATGCGCCAAGAAGACATTTCAAAGCTAACCAACATGTATGTGTCGTACTGGTACACATTAACTTTGTATTGGCACGCATTCGCATGTCGGCGTGTTGGCACCCCGCCTGTACGCCAACATGAAGTGGCAAACATCAACCGCCATAAGAGTCATCCAGAACATCTTGAGGTAATGTTTGTCCTTTGAGGTAAGTAATGTATTTTGAATGGATCTAAACTCATACCACGTAGACTTTGATGGTGTCTGTTTATCATCGTTAAAACCGAAAATACTCATCGTCAGGAACAATTACCGATCGGGGAATTATGTTTGTACTGTCCTGCGTTATAACATACTGCCAGAAAGATAGTTGTCAAAGGGATATACTGGGAGGTCTAACTGCATTAGATCCATTAATTTATTCTCAAAAGAGTTATCTGACACAAAGGCAGTCAAAAGCAATATCACCAAGAACCCTTATAAAGAAGGAATCCTGTGTATGACGAACGCGTCGTACTAACTCAGGTCAGGGACCAGAGCCGCGAATACGTTCAAGTAAATTAACTAAAAGCAATAACTCAATGACACTATGCTTGTTAATATACATAATACCCCTGAACTACTAATTACGTTTCTTTTAGTCCTTACGGCGAAATCGTTCTTCTGTACTACGAAGCTAAAAATTATTTGAGTATACAAACCATCTATTCATGTCAACATATTTGAAACGACCCGGTTAGTTCACATCTTAGACTTACAGTTGAAAGCGCTGGGGAATATTTATTATAATACTTTTCTTTTCTTTTTGTATTTATATATATATATTTGAGCCGTTCCACGAGAAAACCATCAGTATGGACTCTGCGTAATGTATCGACCCAGATCATCCTGTGCAATCCGCGCAGGCTATTCCGGACCGACAGATTCCGTCTCAAAGGGAAAGATGTATAATGTAATGATTCCTGAAACAGAAAATCAATTTAACCCTTTCAGCGCCAAAGGCAATATTGAGCTTTTTGCCAACAATGCAGATTCAGGTGAGTCAGCTCGTAACGAGCTGTCTCACCTGAAATCTGCATTGTTTGGCTGTGAGCTATAAAATCTATTCCAAAAATCTTATAACATGAGAAAAGAGTCGTCCGAGTTTGAATATGGAAGAGTCTACTTTAAACAATTCGGCGCTGAAAGGGTTAACCGTGAGCGTCTGCCGTAGCAAAGTCGGATCACGCTTTTGAGACGTTTAGGAAACAGCGCTCATTCAATTTAGACGCGAGTTTGTGGCCTTGTAAAGTCGGATCACGCTTTTGAGACGTTAAGGAAACTGCGCTCATTCAATTTAGACGCGAGTTCGTTGCTTTGTAAAGTAGGATCACGCTTTTGAGAAACATACCTTTTAGGAAACTGCGCTCATTGAATTAAGACGTGAGCATGTGGCTTGGCAAAGTCGGACCACGGTTTCCCGTAGTCATCATTTCGTCATACAGTACTGTATCTTAAACATGATTATGAAAGGTCAAAATGCACCCCTGTTCACTCGATTCCCGGTCGACAACGGAAATAAAGCAATAACAGAGAATAATTCAATAAACTGCTGTCAAATCGGTATTTGGTCGAGATGGCATCAATGTCAAGTCAGATCGACTTTTCAGGAACATGCCCCATGTGATGTTTGATAAGGTCTTACAGGCGTATAATTTTGTAATTGCTACATATTACTGAATTAACGGTGACTTATGTAGACCAAGATAATAACAGGATTTACCGGTAAATCGTGATATTTATTATTCGCAAATGCAGTTTGAAGTTACGGATTTTGACATACATAATCTTTTGTCTAAGTTGCGTAGGAGAGGGTTTTGGTTGAGATTTGGTTCCCATGAGGAAGGCCCATAGCAATCATTAAATGTAGGCGGACAGGAATGCCCCGGGGATACTCCTCGTATGAACCGGCTCGCTCGAACGTATACTCTTTCCCGTTTACAGACATTAACTGACGTATCTGCTACAGGCGAGGTTTGAGAGCCGCATGTTATTGCGCAGAATTTGTATTTCTTTCTATCGCCTGATCGATGTCAACTCTTTTCAATCAAAATACCCTCTTTTATAGAGCTTACCTCTATGTTTTCATATTCATATGCTGTAGACTTGTTTGATAGTTAAAAGTGAATCACATCGTTTGTGAACAAGTTCTTTCAACATATGAGCCGTCCCGAGAGAAAACAAACTGTATGGACTATGCGTAGTTCGCACAGGCTAATCCGGGCCGACACATTCCGTCTCAGGTGGATAGAGATATAGAGTAAAAACAGAAAATCTACTGAAGCCGAAAAGTATCTGTCCGGGTTCACCTTCGCGGCATGCTTAGGTTGATCCGGGTCGACAAAGTTGGTTTTCTCGCGGGACGGCTCAATTATTTAAATGAAGCTTGGTGTCTCTTACCTTGGTGAAAATCCGGCTCTCGCTACCATTGGGGATTGTCCAAAAGATCACCCTGCTCTCTCGTAAATCGAACCCAGTATCCTAACTCTGAACTATCTACCAAGAACTTTTTTTTTTTATTCACAAAAAGAGACGCGGGTGTTTGTTTATTGTAGAACATGACGTTATAACGTTTAAGTGTTTGGAATTGGTAAGTGTTCAAGTTTAATCGACCGCGGACATCAAATGAAAACATCACGTGGTCAATTGCATTCCAAAATGGGTAGACTGACTACCTTCTTGAAGGGCGCTTGTTTTGTGTTCTCACCGTGGCTTTGTAATACGATATTCACGTGTTCAATGTCTTAACACATTTTCTATGACAGTGATCCGAGTGATGCATTCCCGTGTCTGCGATCAATTGATAGTCACATTACACTATAGAATTACATTCAGTTACATTTTATGATCACAAACAGCAGAAAATCCAACGATCACACCTTCGAATAATAGTATTTCTAATTTGAAGTCCGTTAGTTACCGTAGAAGTTATCTGATAGCATTACTAATTTGAAGTCCAATAGTTCCAAAGAATTATTAATGTGTAGTCTGTTAGTTACACTAGAAGTAAGCTGATAGTATCACTAATTTGAAGTCCGTTAGTTACCGTAGAAGTTATCTGATAGTATTACTAATTTGAAGTACAATAGTTCTCAAGAACTATTAGTGTGTAGTTCGTTCGTTACAGTAGAAGTTAGCTGATAGTATAACTAATTTGAAGTCCGTTAGTTACCGTAGAAGTCAGCTGATAATATTACTAATTGAAAGTCCAATAGTTTCCAAGAACTATTAATTTGAAGTCCGTTAGTTACAGTAGCAGTTAGCTGATAGTATAACTAATTTGAAGTCCGTTAGTTACCGTAGAAGTTAGCTGATAGTATTACCAATAGGAAGCCCATACGTTACCATAGAAGATAGCCAATACTATTATTAATCTGAAATTTGTAAATTGCAGTAGAGGTTAGATGAAAGTATTGATAATTTGAAATACGTTTAAGTACCGTAAAAGTAAACTTTTAATATTTCTAATTTGATGTTCGTTAGTTACCGTAGAGGTTTGCCGGAATATCACTAACTTGAAAGTCGTTAGTTACCGTAGAAGTTAGGTGATAGTATCATTAATTTGAAGCTCGTAAGTAATCATAAAAGTTAGCTGATACATTTACTAATTTTAAGTTCATTAGTTATCGTAGAAGATATCTGAAAGTAATTCCAATTTGTAATCCGTTAGTTACCGTAGAAGTTAGCTGATAGTATCATTAATTTGAAGTTCGTTTGTAGCCGTAAATGTTAGCTGATATATCTACTAATTTTAAGTTCGTTAGTTTTCGTAAAAAGTAGATAATTTTTATTAATAATTTGAATTTCGTTAGTTATTGTAGAAGTTAGCTAATGGCATTACTAATTTAAGGTGTGTTTCTTACCGTAGAAGTAAGATGGAAGTAATTCGAATTTGAATTCCGTGAGTTACCGTATAAGTTAGCTGAAAGTAATTCTAATTTGAAGTCCGTTAGTTACGACAGAAGTTTGCTGATAGTAATTAAAATTTGAAGGTCGTTAGTTACCGTAGAAGTTAGCTGAAAGTAATTCTAATTTGAAATCCGTTAGTTACGGTAGAAGATAGTTGATATAATTATTTATTTGAAATCTGTTAGAAGTAAGCTGATTGTATTATTTATTCTAATTTGAATTCCGTTAGTTACGGTACAAGTAAATGATAATATTACTTATTTGAAGTCCGTTAGTTACCGTAGAAGTTAGCTGATAGTATTACTAATTTGAAGTCCGTTAGTTATCGTAGAATTTAGCTGATGGTATTACTAATTTGAAGTCCGCTAGTTACCGTAGAAGTTAGCTGATAGTATTACTAATTTTAAGTCCGTCAGTTACAGTAGAAATCAAAGCGCCGATGGCAGTGGCGATTGTGTAGAAAAATCCTGCAAAGTAACAAGCAGCATCTTGGTGTAGGCCTTGCGATTTTCAATATATATAGGCATATACGATAAAATGCTCGATCTCCAACTCAATGCGGCTACACTTGCAGCATTGATTGCTAATTGACGCTAGCACGTACAGACGTGTCTAACTTGTACACTTCATGCTATCGAGGCCTTTAAACCTTTGTAAACCAGTCTTATCATCTAGACGCTTTCATATATTGCAGCAACTACAAGATAAAGCGTTTATAATATTGAGATTTAAGAACAATTTATAGCCAGTCTCGCGAGCTATTTATAGAACATTTTGGAATTTCCAGGCGCCTGAGGTGTTTTGACTATCATGAGAGTTACAGAACGCGCAATGATATTTATTATCTGCCCAAACGTGAAAAATAAGATAATATTTACATAATTTAACTCTATGTAGATATTATCTCAATAAATCTCAAATCTTAGTATGAATCCGGTACCAAAGTAGCACTGATATGATTATTATTAATCGTGTCTCTGCAACACAGATGGAACTATATATTTGGCGGTTTAACGGATGTAGATTAATTGGTTTGCAGTAAGGAATAACAAGTCAACGGGCTGTTCAAAACTATGTATTTTTTTCTTTGTTGTTGTTTATGTTAGCATTGTGGCGATTGTCAAACCAATCGCAACAAAAACCTGAAAGTAATTATAGTTTGAATTCCGTTAGTTACCGTAGAAGTTAGCTGATAGTATTATTAATTTGAAGTCCGCCAGTTACAGTAGAAAAACGGTGAAAGTAATTCTTATTTGAAGTCCGTTAGTAACCGTAGAAGTAGTTGATAGTATTACTTATTTGAAATACGAAAGTTACCGTAGAAGTAGTTGATAGTATTACTTATTTGAAATACGATAGTTACCGTAGAAGTTAGCAGGTAGATGGTTCCGCATTATAATAGAAAGTAGTCGGAGATTGCCTGATACCGTTTGACGTCCCGAGGGATTCACAGACAATTCTATCATTTGACGGGTCTATGTGCTATATTCTAATTACAGTTCCTGATATATCGTGCTATAATATCTTATGATACGGCGAACTATTAAAGACAACATCTACAACTCAGTCCCCGGTGGACATGAGATACAAAACACAGAGTTAATACACAAAGACAATGTTTATATCGAGGGCTTGGCGTGAAAGGGTTGTAACTAACTAAAAACCTATTTGTTTTAAAACCCTGGTTTAAGGGCAATTTTGACCCCTTTGTAAACAATGCAAATTTAGGTGTCATTGCTCAGAATGAGCAATGGCACCTAAATTTCCATTGTATACGAAGAAAAATGATTTAAGCTTTATAAAGGACTTAATGGGGAGGTGATTAACCTTGGTAAAAAAAATACCAATTTCAGTTACAACCGTTTCACGCCAAGCCCTCGATATCGTGATGTTACGTTATAATGGCATTGTTATTCCAAGTCAATCGGTTTTTTGTATATATATAACATGACATATCAGATCTGAGTATTTTACGTTAAAGGTTACTGTACATGTAACATATGACCTCAGATATAACTAATTCGACGTTAAGTTTAATTGCATTTATGAACAATTATAATGTCAGATCTAGACATGGTTCCTTGTTTATGTGAGTCATCCATATTCCTAAATATATATAGGATCTGACATGAGTTGTCATTCCATATAAAGTTTTATTAAACACATTCAAGAAATGTGTTTAATAAGCGAGCCTCTTACGAGCTTAATAACACATTTCTAGTTTGATAACACTTTATGAAATGGCAACGAATGTCAGATTCTTTTATATCGCATGATGAAACAGAAAAAGAAAATCATTCATTTGCTGTCAGAAAATAGTCCAAACATGTAATACTTAAAAGACTATCTAATCACACAAACCAATAGTTTTATGACCGATAATGGTCCCTTTACCTCGTCCATCTATCGTGACTTTTGTGTTTACCGGATACACGTTCTCAGCCATTTTGTAAATATTCGCGATTGTGACATATAAAGAAAGTAATGGGTATATTAGATCGGTACAATCATTGGCATGTGATATACATATATATCCGATCTTCAAACAATGGGTTTTAGTTATTCAAAGAATTATGATAAATTTGTTATCGAAAAGCATCGGTGATTAACGCCATATTGCAGTTTAAAATTCTGTTTGTGCCCCTTATCTTGGTATCTTAACTCTTTAAGCGCCACAGGCAATATTGAGGTTTTTGCAAACAATGCAGATTCAGGTGAGTCAGCTCGTAACGAGCTGTCTCACCTGAAATCAGCATTGTTACCTTTTAGTCACCAAAATAGTACAAAACTTTCATAAATTGAGAAATGGACACACCCGATTTTGAACATGGAAGAGTCTACTTTAAACAATTCGGCGCTGAAAGAGTTAAATAGGTGTTCATAACTAAAGCCAGTTTGTCCATTAAAGTTGTGTTACTATGTGCAAACGTTGCCTGATGTTCAGATTTATAGAAGAAGCAATAGAATTGTTGAAGACAGTCTTATAAAACATCTCAAGTAAGGGAACCAATCTCGTTTATATAGTCTATCGAATCCGGTGATGAGAACGACCCAGGAATATCTTATTGAATCCGGCATATTATTGGTCTAACGATTGACAAAGTAACGACCACTTTCAGTCGGTTTCCAAGGGATATAAAGTATATTTTGAAAGAAGTGTTACATATCATATGCAATACTGCAACAACAGTTCAAGGAACACACAGGCAACATAAGGGACATGGCGACATGATTATTTGATTGTTGAAGACGGATTAATCCCCATATAATTCAACCAAAAATGAGTGATCGTTATTCCCATTGCCTAGTATCGCCAAGAGGGGACATGTACTTCCTCCTATGCTCACCAACACCTGTGCCCCAAGAAAGTGTTTCTTGCGGGTTATGGGAGGCGGCATGCGTATATGTCACGTGTCGATAGAAGCACTCCCACATACGATATCCTGGTTAATCTCCAATGAACACGTGTCATATCACGTGTCATAAGAGTCAGTGCATGAGAAAAAGTACACGTTGGCATTCCTGAGCATTGCGGATTCAGATCAACGAGTCAACCTGCTCAGAATGCACACAGATTGACAGAGTTTTCTAAAAGGCGTGTGTAAGTAATCAGTGAACAGTGTATATCTTGATCAGACTGTGACGATGCACATACTAATCTAGATCACTACTGTTCACAAAAGCCAACGTGTACGTCTTCTTATGCACTAGATCATATAGTCCTCTCGGAAGAACACGTGTTATTGTTTGTTTAGTCAACCATAAGGAAAGACTAGCAGCCTGATCAAAAGGCATGGCTTTCAATGCTCTTAACTGGTGACACAGAGTTCACGCATTCGGTTCAACCAATCGAAGAATTAGAGCAGACCATTGTGAAATAGATCAGACATGACGGTATTTTCAAACGTGTCATTTTACTGTATTGCTTCGTAACGTAATCGAAATGTTTGTGACTTAAATACAGAAAGTAAGTACTTTTTAAAGCAATACAATTTAAGTCTGGAAAATAACTTGTCTGGATCTGTCTTGGACGGACAAGCTCTATGTTCGGGTTTCTTGGATCAACAACGTTCAGACGATTATTGTCTTTGGCCTTAAGAGGTCGTAAATTAAGAGGGAATTCCTTAAAATGTCCATTTCAACGCACTTCTGCCAATGAGAATTATCGAACTAACCTGCTATGATTCCGTTGTGTATTGCATGTCGTGCATATTACAATGTCTTGTTCGAGTAACTTAAAATGACGGTCGAAAAAACAAAGCCAGACAAACAAACCGGGCCGTAACAAAATGTATAGGAACAAATCCTCTCAAAGAAAATGGATCTAGATATAATCTGCTAAAGTACTAAGCTTAAGTTGACAAGGATTTTATTTGCAAAACATGATATTTTTAACCTACATTTGAGCCGTTCCACGAGAAAACCAACATTTTTGACTATGCGTAAAGTATTGACCCGGATCAACCTAAACATACGACGCAGGCTAATCCGGACAGACACGTTTCGCCTCCTGTGGATTTTCTGCTTCATGACTCGTTACTCTTTACCTCTATCCTTCTGAGACGGATTGTGTCGGCCCGGATGGGCCAACGCGGACTGTGCAAGCTGAGCTGGGTTAATACATTACGCAGAGTCCATAATGTTGGTTTTTTCTCTCGCGAAACGTCTCAAGTGTTACCCAGAAGAGTGGGTCAGTCCCTTTAAGATGTTTACATGTTTAGAAACTTCTTTACCGCATGCCTCTTCTTCCTTCCGGTAAGTGACGATGTTGTGACCAATTGTACATAACATAAACTGATGACAAATGGTACCGTCAAACCTGTGCTAAAGACCAACTTTGTTTAGCAATTCCCTGTCTATAGCAACCACATTTTTCAACTTCTGAATAAATGACCACCTATGAATAAAGACCAGGCTGTTCTCTTCTCATGGGTGGTCTTTAAACACAGGTTTGTTTGACTGTGTACTCATCTTTAAGCGATTCAGTGCCCGTATGTCGTCTACCAGTTTAACCCTTTCCCACATACAACAAATGTTCAGCAGACGACAATGTAATCATGTAGGCAAATCTACGGAAAAATCTATATTTTATATAACAATTATAGAAAAGAATAGAAAACATTGTGACAAAAAGAGAAATTGCTCATCATGAGCAATTTAACCTTTTGTCACTATGTTTTCAAATGTCGTCTGCTCCAGATGTGTCAAAATGCGTCTGCAAGTGGAATAAGTTTAACGCTTATCCTTCTATGTGTATACACTAGTTTAAACATGTACATGTCATGGCAGGCGCAAGCCATGCATTTTAATCTCTGTCTATTTTTTTTAAAAAACTACTCACTAATCAACGCTGTATTCTACACAGAGCCCATAAGTATTTAATGTAATGTCAAACATCAGAGTTGAAATAATACAGCTCAATAAGGGTTAATGTAATTCATGTATTCTAGACACCGTATGCAAATTTCGATTCCGTTTGTGTTCTACGGGAAGTGCACTCTTCTACTTCAATAGGATCATATTACATATCGCAAATGTATGTAGCAAACTCGGGCGAAAGGATCGCGTCTGTGCATAAACAGTCTAAGAAAGGGTATGTACACACCTATAGATGCAACTGCAGTGCAGTTCGAGTAGATAGCGTAAAGGATTGACTGAGGGACCCGGATTCAATCCCTGTTGGCAGAGATCATAATGAAGGGCCATCCAGTAAGGGACATTCCCTTGCCTTTCATTGGTTTGTTATCCAAGGACAGGATGACACACAGAGATTACATCTCCGGCACGCGACCGTTTGTCTGCCCATCTTTCGGTAATATTTAATGAGTCTTTGTGTTTTAAATAACGCATTATTGTTGGTCAAATGGTAATATATTACGACTAGCACGGGCATAGACCATGTTATAATATTCCATTTCAATAAAGGTTTTAACAATACATTCTCACATTCTAATTGGAATTTTCATGCTTCGCATAATATTAGTTCAATTTAACCCTTTCCTAGATAGACGAGATCTGTAACAAATGACAAGGAAAACATTAAGTCTCAAACATGAACATGTTTATAAATTTGTATTGTAGTTATTGTGTTGAGTTGATAAGATTGTAAGAAAGTAGAAATTATTTCTCCTTTTGCCACAATATTTTCAAACTCCAACTGCAGCCAATGTGTCCAAATGTTTATATTATAAGGAAGTGGTTCAATTATAACTCCAGAAGAGAAACTAGAGCTACAGTTTAAATATCTCACTTTCAAACTATCTTACCCATTACTGTGGAATTTCTTTTTTTGCAAAAATGTTTTAACTCTTTTTTCATTAATTTTTCTTTTAGTTTTCATATTTTTTTACTAAATGATTTCAAAGTTGTCTGCTGCAGATTCATACGAGGGAAATGTTTTAGAGAATGGATTCACACCTAAATCTGCGTAATGTATCGACCAGATCAGCCTGCGCTGTCCGCGCAGACTGATCCGGCCGACACATTCCGTCTCAGCATTGTCTGCAAAAGTCTTTAATTGCCTTTGGCAGCGAAAGGGTTCACAAAACGAATACAGATTTATATTTGTAAACACAAATCGGGGGCTTGCACTTTACCAACATCAAAGTGGTGTGAGGCATCGTTTGGTGTGGCTGCAGTTTGACATTTACAATAATAAACAAGGGATAGGCGTGATAAAGAAGCCGGCAGCTCATAACATTATTATTTATGGCGTCACTAGCGTCAGTGTTGGGGTTTATCGACGTTGTCAACATTAGTTCAGTTATATCACGGCTACAGATCCTTGGGGAAACAAACCTTGGAGATGTGCCTTGCCAAAGGACACTCCACCATGTTCAAAGCGCCGCGACTGGGGATCGAACCCGAGACGCCCGTTTCCAAATCCTGACATATTCATATATGAACAACTAAATATAAAAGATAGTGTGAGTGTGTGTCCTACATGTAAAACTTTCCATCGATCCATCTAGATTTCCAGTATTCTCGAAAACGGTAAATTACCGAGAAAATAGTCTACTTAATTACTAATACGCTACGGTAATAATTGTGCTAGGCGACAAAGGGGAGTTCCAGAACAAACTGTTTGTCTTTAACCCTTCTTTATATCAAGTAACAAATTACTGTGTTATTTGAGGCATTCCGATTTGGTTCTTTGAACATGGGAAAATGTGTGGTTCTTGTACATCTATTAAACCCTTTCCAGCATACAACAAAACTGCTCTAGACGACGTTGAAAACATATTAGCAAAAACATGGAACATGAGAGTTATATTATTAAATAGCATTAAAACCTTGTGGCAAAATGAGAAATTGCTGAAAACATATTGGCAAAAAAACATGAAAAATCCCCATAAATAAAAGTTTAATTATTAAATAGCTTTGAATACTCTGTGGCAAAAGGAGAAATTGCTGGGTAAAAAGAAAGGATCTTTCAACACACTTGGCGCGGGTTCGATCCCCAGTCGGGTCATACCAAAGACTTTACACATGTTAGTAACGACTTACTTTGCGCTCAGGGTTGTGGGGTTAGCATTACGACTAACTGGTTGGTGTCAGGATAAATGGACCAACAGTACTGGTAACTAACCAATGAAATGCCGTGATATAACTGAACAAATGTTGTAAGCGGTGATAAACATCAAAGCATTAACCAAGAAAACGGCTATGACCAATAAAAGACGATACAAGTATGTTACTAGATCCTTAATACTATGTATGTACATACCCCCTGGATGTACATACCCCATGAATGTATATACCCCCTGAATCATTGTGTGTATATTACGTGACTTTGACGTCACAAATGCTACGGCGGACAGAAATATTTTACTTCGGTTTAAAAGTAAAAACAAAGGTAACTGTTTTATTTCTATGTGTGTGAAGTTGGCTCTGTGATCGGTCATCGGCCATCGGTGACAAAAATCGGAACGCCGACCTGGAACACCGAGCTCGGCCATCGGTGTTCGAATTTATATAACAATTTGAACGCCGACCTGGAATATCGAGCTCGTCCATCGGAATTCGAATTCTATAGTAATCTGAACGCCGACCTGGTACACCGAGCTCGGCCATCGGTGTTCGAATTTATATAGCAATTTGAACGCCGACCTGGAATATCGAGCTCGGTCATCGGAATTCGAATTCTATAGTAATCTGAACGCCGACCTGGTACACCGAGCTCGGCCATCGGTGTTCGAATTTATATAGCAATTTGAACACCGATCGGAATATCGAGCTCGTCCATCGTTATTCTAATTCTATAGTAATCTGAACGCCGACCTGGTACACCGAGCTCGGCCATCGGTGTTCGAATTTATATAGCAATTTGAACGCCGACCTGGAAAATCGAGCTCGTCCATCGGAATTCGAATTCTATAGTAATCTGAACGCCGACCTGGTACACCGAGCTCGGCCATCGGTGTTCGAATTTATATAGCCATTTGAACGCCGACCTGGAATATCGAGCTCGGTCATCGGAATTCGAATTTTTATAGTAATCTGAACGCCGAGCTGGAACACCGAGCTCGGCCATCGGTGTTCGAATTTATATAGCAATTTGAACGCCGACCTGGAATATCGAGCTCGTCCATCGGAATTCGAATTCTATAGTAATCTGAACGCCGACCTGGTACACCGAGCTCGGCCATCGGTGTTCGAATTTATATAGCAATTTGAACGCCGACCTGGAATATCGAGCTCGGTCATCGGAATTCGAATTCTATAGTAATCTGAACGCCGACCTGGTACACCGAGCTCGGCCATCGGTGTTCGAATTTATATAACAATTTGAACACCGACCTGGAATATCGAGCTCGGCCATCGGAATTCGAATTTTTATAGTAATCTGAACGCCGACCTGGAACGCCGAGCTCGGCCATCGGTGTTCGAATTTATATAGCAATTTGAACGCCGACCTGGAATATCGAGCTCGTCCATCGTTATTCTAATTCTATAGTAATCTGAACGCCGACCTGGTACACCGAGCTCGGCCATCGGTGTTCGAATTTATATAGCAATTTGAACGCCGACCTGGAATATCGAGCTCGGTCATCGGAATTCGAATTTTTATAGTAATCTGAACGCCGAGCTGGAACACCGAGCTCGGCCATCGGTGTTCGAATTTATATAGCAATTTGAACGCCGACCTGGAATATCGAGCTCGGTCATCGGAATTCGAATTTTTATAGTAATCTGAACGCCGAGCTGGAACGCCGAGCTCGGCCATCGGTGTTCGAATTTATATAGCAATTTGAACGCCGACCTGGAATATCGAGCTCGTCCATCGTTATTCTAATTATATAGTAATCTGAACGCCGACCTGGTACACCGAGCTCGGCCATCGGTGTTCGAATTTTTATAGCAATTTGAACGCCGAAATGGAAAATCGAGCTCGTCCATCGGAATTCGAATTCTATAGTAATCTGAACGCCGACCTGGTACACCGAGCTCGGCCATCGGTGTTCGAATTTATATAGCAATTTGAACGCCGACCTGGAATATCGAGCTCGGTCATCGGAATTCGAATTTTTATAGTAATCTGAACGCCGAGCTGGAACACCGAGCTCGGCCATCGGTGTTCGAATTTATATAGCAATTTGAACGCCGACCTGGAATATCGAGCTCGTCCATCGTTATTCTAATTCTATAGTAATCTGAACGCCGACCTGGTACACCGAGCTCGGCCATCGGTGTTCGAATTTATATAGCAATTTGAACGCCGACCTGGAATATCGAGCTCGTCCATCGGAATTCGAATTCTATAGTAATCTGAACGCCGACCTGGTACACCGAGCTCGGCCATCGGTCTTCGAATTTATATAGCAATTTGAACACCGACCTGGAATATCGAGCTCGGTCATCGGAATTCGAATTTTTATAGTAATCTGAACGCCGAGCTGGAACACCGAGCTCGGCCATCGGTGTTCGAATTTATATAGCAATTTGAACGCCGACCTGGAATATCGAGCTCGTCCATCGTTATTCTAATTCTATAGTAATCTGAACGCCGACCTGATACACCGAGCTCGGCCATCGGTGTTCGAATTTATATAGCAATTTGAACACCGACCTGGAATATCGAGCTCGGTCATCGGAATTCGAATTCTATAGTAATCTGAACGCCGACCTGGTACACCGAGCTCGGCCATCGGTGTTCGAATTTATATAGCAATTTGAACGCCGACCTGGAATATCGAGCTCGTCCATCGTTATTCTAATTCAATAGTAATTTGATCGCCGACCTGGTACACCGAGCTCGGCCATCGGTGTTCGAATTTATATAGCAATTTGAACGCCGACCTGGAATATCGAGCTCGTCCATCGGAATTCGAATTCTATAGTAATCTGAACGCCGACCTGGTACACCGAGCTCGGCCATCGGTGTTCGAATTTATATAGCAATTTGAACGCCGACCTGGAATATCGAGCTCGGTCATCGGAATTCGAATTCTATAGTAATCTGAACGCCGACCTGGTACACCGAGCTCGGCCATCGGTGTTCGAATTTATATAACAATTTGAACGCCGACCTGGAATATCGAGCTCGGCCATCGGAATTCGAATTTTTATAGTAATCTGAACGCCGAGCTGGAACGCCGAGCTCGGCCATCGGTGTTCGAATTTATATAGCAATTTGAACGCCGACCTGGAATATCGAGCTCGTCCATCGTTATTCTAATTCTATAGTAATCTGAACGCCGACCTGGTACACCGAGCTCGGCCATCGGTGTTCGAATTTATATAGCAATTTGAACGCCGACCTGGAATATCGAGCTCGGTCATCGGAATTCGAATTTTTATAGTAATCTGAACGCCGAGCTGGAACACCGAGCTCGGCCATCGGTGTTCGAATTTATATAGCAATTTGAACGCCGACCTGGAATATCGAGCTCGGTCATCGGAATTCGAATTGTTATAGTAATCTGAACGCCGAGCTGGAACGCCGAGCTCGGCCATCGGTGTTCGAATTTATATAGCAATTTGAACGCCGACCTGGAATATCGAGCTCGTCCATCGTTATTCTAATTATATAGTAATCTGAACGCCGACCTGGTACACCGAGCTCGGCCATCGGTGTTCGAATTTTTATAGCAATTTGAACGCCGACCTGGAAAATCGAGCTCGTCCATCGGAATTCGAATTCTATAGTTATCTGAACGCCGACCTGGTACACCGAGCTCGGCCATCGGTGTTCGAATTTATATAGCAATTTGAACGCCGACCTGGAATATCGAGCTCGGTCATCGGAATTCGAATTTTTATAGTAATCTGAACGCCGAGCTGGAACACCGAGCTCGGCCATCGGTGTTCGAATTTATATAGCAATTTGAACGCCGACCTGGAATATCGAGCTCGTCCATCGTTATTCTAATTCTATAGTAATCTGAACGCCGACCTGGTACACCGAGCTCGGCCATCGGTGTTCGAATTTATATAGCAATTTGAACGCCGACCTGGAATATCGAGCTCGTCCATCGGAATTCGAATTCTATAGTAATCTGAACGCCGACCTGGTACACTGAGCTCGGCCATCGGTGTTCGAATTTATATAACAATTTGAACGCCGACCTGGAATATCGAGCTCGGCCATCGGAATTCGAATTTATATAGTAATCTGAACGCCGACCTGGTACACCTTGCTCGGCCATCGGTGTTCGAATATATATAGTCATTTGAACGCCGACCTGGAATATCCAGCTCGGCCATCGGTGTTCGACTTTATATATCAATTTGAACGCCGACCTGGAATATCGAGCTCGGCCATCGGAATTCGAATTATATAGTAATCTTAACGCCGACCTGGTACACCGAGCTCGGCCATCGGTGTTCAAATTTATATAGCAATTTGAACGCCGACCTGGAATATCGAGCTCGTCCATCGGAATTCGAATTCTATAGTAATCTGAACGCCGACCTGGTACACCGAGCTCGGCCATCGGTGTTCGAATTTATATAGCAATTTGAACGCCGACCTGGAATATCGAGCTCGGCCATCGGAATTCGAATTTATATAGTGATCTGAACGCCGACCTGGAACACCGAGCTCGGCCATCGCTGTTCGAATTTATATATCAATTTGAACGCCGACCTGGAATATCGAGCTCGGCCATCGGAATTCAAATTCATATAGTAATCTGAACGCCGACCTGGTACACCGAGCTCGGCCATCGGTGTTCGAATTTATATAACAATTTGAACGCCGACCTGGAATATCTAGCTCGGCCATCGGAATTCGAATATATATAGTAATCTGAACGCCGAGCTGGAACACCGAGCTCGGCCATCGGTGTTCGAATTTATATAGCAATTTGAACGCCGACCTGGAATATCGAGCTAGGCCATCGAAATTCAAATTTATATAGTAATCTGAATGCCGACCTGGTACACCGAGCTCGGCCATCGGTGTTCGAATTTATATAACAATTTGAACGCCGACCTGGAATATCGAGCTCGGCCATCGGAATTCCAATTTATATAGTAATCTGAACGCCGACCTGGAACACCGAGCTCGGCCATCGCTGTTCGAATTTATATATCAATTTGAACGCCGACCTGGAATATCGAGCTCGGCCATCGGAATTCAAATTCATATAGTAATCTGAACGCCGACCTGGTTCACCGAGCTCGGCCATCGGTGTTCGAATTTATATAACAATTTGAACGCCGACCTGGAATATCTAGCTCGGCCATCGGAATTCGAATATATATAGTAATCTGAACGCCGAGCTGGAACACCGAGCTCGGCCATCGGTGTTCGAATTTATATAGCAATTTGAACGCCGACCTGGAATATCGAGCTCGGCCATCGGAATTCGAATTTATATAGTAATCTGAACGCCGACCTGGAACACCGAGCTCGGCCATCGCTGTTCGAATTTATATATCAATTTGAACGCCGACCTGGAATATCGAGCTCGGCCATCGGAATTCAAATTCATATAGTAATCTGAACGCCGACCTGGTACACCGAGCTCGGCCATCGGTGTTCGAATTTATATAACAATTTGAACGCCGACCTGGAATATCTAGCTCGGCCATCGGAATTCGAATATATATAGTAATCTAAACGCCGAGCTGGAACACCGAGCTCGGCCATCGGTCTTCGAATTTATATAGCAATTTGAACGCCGACCTGGAATATCGAGCTCGGCCATCGGAATTCGAATTTATATAGTAATCTGAACGCCGACCTGGAACACCGAGCTCGGCCATCGCTGTTCGAATTTATATATCAATTTGAACGCCGACCTGGAATATCGAGCTCGGCCATCGGAATTCAAATTCATATAGTAATCTGAACGCCGACCTGGTACACCGAGCTTGGCCATCGGTGTTCGAATTTATATAGCAATTTGAACGCCGACATGGAATATCGAGCTCGGCCATCGGTGTCCGAATTTATATAGTAATTTGAACGCCGACCTGAAATATCAAGCTCAGCCATCGGAATTAGAATTTATATAGTAATCTGAGCCCGGTTTTGTCAGGGGAATGAAAAACTCTTGCTGCTCCTGCAAGGCCATAACAACGAGTATTCCTTTGCCCTTGTATGTGTCACGGGAGTGGTGGAACTGACGGCCCGAGAAGGTACCGTTCGAGCCCGGTGTTGTCACGGGAATGGAAAACTTGCAGAGAGCCTGTGTCTGCGCCCGGTATTTTGTCACGCACGAAGCCGCAAAGCCACATCACAGAGTGCTAATTTCTTAACGAATAACTTGTATATTTATTTATCCATGTACATTAATTGAAATAACTGACACAATATTAGTAAACGTTATGACATCAAATTGAATGTTCTATTCATTTGCATGCGGATGATTGTATACAATGTTAGAAAAATAATATCTCGCCAGACCGTATGTCAACCGAAATATTAATTTTCGAAGGCTGTGAGTAGAAAATTCAAATTGATGAAAACCTATTACAACATAATTTTCCTGTTAGTATATACCATGCACTTTAAAGACAGAAAATGAACCTTATAGCATTTCGGAAAAGGTGTCAATCTATGCATCCTTGCTACTAGTATATCCTTCCAAGGTGTACTGCTTCACAGAAGTTACTTAAAAAACTAATGCGAGTGGTGTTTACGACAAGTGTAGATCCAGATAACACAGTGCAGGCACTTTGTGCTCTGGTGAGCTAAAAACGGACATTTGCTTGCACCCCCAAACAAACTAAAATACAAGAAATAAAAGATTCAGGTATTTACATACGAGCCGGGTTCTACGAAAACCAACGTCTTTAAATGCTATTTGTAACAAACGAGGTTAAAGATAAGTTTACTCATTCATACTTATATATCTCATTACAATGTATATTGTTTAACCAAAGGTTGTTTCTTCGGAGGTTCTAAAAGTGTTCTGCAAACAGTGTAGATTCAGACAATACAGCGCTGAATAGCAAACTGACCCGACTCTAGACTTTTCACAAAGGACCTTATGAGATTGGCACTGCTCAAATACATTTTAACTAGAAAATGGGGCAGGCAATTAGAAAACCGATCTTCTCGACTTTCAATCCAGCGAAGATCCAGATTAGGCTGCAGTCTGATCAAGATCTTTCATATTCGCTATAAAATCGTCTATGCATTCCTAAAGCTTCTTGAGAAGCACTCTGACCAACAATCGAATTTAAAAAATAGACTTTGAAGTTTATTTCAATTACTCTCACAATCTCCGAATGTCGGTTTTCGTACAACGCAGGGAGAATATCGCGCTGAGCATTTTGCAAATTATGATAATTAAATTCAATCTGCAGGATTTGAACTTTTGAAAACATTGTGTCTAAAGGAGAAATTGATTTTGCTTAGCAATTTCTCCTTTTGCCACACAGTTTTCAATTCTATTCAATAATTTTCTTTCGGTTAAAGAGATTTACCATATATTTGTCTACATGCTTTCAAAGTTGTCTGCTGCAAAATTGGTGTTTATGGGAAAGGGTTAATTAAATTCTTTTTATAATGTACAACACACTAGAAAGACAAAAGTACAGAGTGATGCAGAGTCGAATAATAATGATAAGAATTTGCTCCTTCTCCAGCAATGTTTTGTGCATTGTTTAGAATTTACATGTTTCTTTATTAAAGGTTTAACCCTTTCCCACATACAACAAATCTGCAGCAAGATGACTTTGAATAAATTTAGTCAAAAGTATAGAAACTCTCTATAACTGAAGGAACAACAATTTAAAAAAGTTGAAATATTGTCGCAAAAGGAGAAATTGCTCATTATTAGCAATTTCTCCATTTGTCACAATGCTTTCAAAAGTCGTCTGCTGCAGAGGCGTCAAAAGGTGCGTGCATGAGGAAAAGGGTTAACTCATGTTTTCAAATTTTGTTTAATTACCTTTATTTACTTAAATATAATAAGACACCTCAAGACCAAATAAACATAAAAAACTTTCTGGATTCATAAACAAAATGGATTTTAATTTGGTAGGTGCATCAAAAGGCTTATGTTTGAATGTCTGACAGTGTAAAATATTTTTTTGTTATTTGTTTTGGAATCTAAACCATATGTTATGTCGTATAATGTGCAGACAAATTACTTGGCTAAAAGCTCTATTATAATGGCTATATAGCCGATTGCGAAGGTAAACAAAAGCAGAGCAGCAGTAGCAATTCAACCAACCAATCTTAATTCAGGTGTGTGAAGTTAGCGCGTAGATCGTAGATCGTAGCTCAACCAAAAATGTAATTGGCTGACCTGGGTCGTAGATCGTAGCTCAACCACTTTAAAAACATTGCGAATTGGTTGTGCTGGGTCGTAGATCGTAGCTCAACCACTACAAAAACATTCAGAATTGGTTGAGCTGGGTCGTAGATCGTAGCTCAACCATTTTAAAAACATTGCGAATTGGTTGTGCTGGGTCGTAGAACGTAGCTCAACCACTACAAAAACATTTTGAATTGGTTGAGCTGGGTCGTAGATCGTAGCTCAACCACTTAAAAACATTGCAACTTGGTTGTGCTGGGTCGTAGATCGTAGCTCAACCACTAGAAAAACATTCTGAATTGGCTGACCTGGGTCGTAGATCGTAGCTCAACCATTTTAAAAACATTGCGAATTGGTTGTGCTGGGTCGTAGATCGTAGCTCAACCACTACAAAAACATTCAGAATTGGTTGAGCTGGGTCGTAGATCGTAGCTCAACCATTTTAAAAACATTGCGAATTGGTTGTGCTGGGTCGTAGATCGTAGCTCAAACACTACAAAAACATTCAGAATTGGTTGAGCTGGGTCGTAGATCGTAGCTCAACCATTTTAAAAACATTGCGAATTGGTTGTGCTGGGTCGTATATCGTAGAACAACCACTACAAAAACATTCAGAATTGGTTGAGCTGGGTCGTAGATCGTAGCTCAACCACTTTAAAAACCTTGCGAATTGGTTGTGCTGAGTCGTAGATCGTAGCTCAACCACTACAAAAACATTCAGAATTGGTTGAGCTGGGTCGTAGATCGTAGCTCAACCATTTAAAAACATTGCGAATTGGTTGTGCTGGGTCGTAGATCGTAGCTCAACCACTACAAAAACATTCAGAATTGGTTGAGCTGGGTCGTAGATCGTAGCTCAACCACTTTAAAAACATTGTGAATTGGTTGTGCTGGGTCGTAGATCGTAGCTCAACCACTACAAAAACATTGAGAATTGGTTGAGCTGGGTCGTAGATCGTAGCTCAACCACTTAAAAACATTGCGAATTGGTTGTGCTGGGTCGTAGATCGTAGCTCAACCACTACAAAAACATTCAGAATTGGTTGAGCTGGGTCGTAGATCGTAGCTCAACCACTTAAAAACATTGCGAATTGGTTGTGCTGGGTCGTAGATCGTAGCTCAACCACTACAAAAACATTCAGAATTGGTTGAGCTGGGTCGTAGATCGTAGCTCAACCACTTTAAAAACCTTGCGAATTGGTTGTGCTGAGTCGTAGATCGTAGCTCAACCACTACAAAAACATTCAGAATTGGTTGAGCTGGGTCGTAGATCGTAGCTCAACCATTTAAAAACATTGCGAATTGGTTGTGCTGGGTCGTAGATCGTAGCTCAACCACTACAAAAACATTCAGAATTGGTTGAGCTGGGTCGTAGATCGTAGCTCAACCACTTTAAAAACATTGTGAATTGGTTGTGCTGGGTCGTAGATCGTAGCTCAACCACTACAAAAACATTGAGAATTGGTTGAGCTGGGTCGTAGATCGTAGCTCAACCACTTAAAAACATTGCGAATTGGTTGTGCTGGGTCGTAGATCGTAGCTCAACCACTACAAAAACATTCAGAATTGGTTGAGCTGGGTCGTAGATCGTAGCTCAACCACTTAAAAACATTGCGAATTGGTTGTGCTGGGTCGTAGATCGTAGCTCAACCACTACAAAAACATTCAGAATTGGTTGAGCTGGGTCGTAGATCGTAGCTCAACCACTTTAAAAACATTGCGAATTGGTTGTGCTGGGTCGTAGATCGTAGCTCAACCACTACAAAAACATTGAGAATTGGTTGAGCTGGGTCGTAGATCGTAGCTCAACCACTTAAAAACATTGCGAATTGGTTGTGCTGGGTCGTAGATCGTAGCTCAACCACTATAAAAACATTGCGAATTGGTTGTGCTGGGTCGTAGATCGTAGCTCAACCACTACAAAAACATTGAGAATTGGTTGAGCTGGGTCGTAGATCGTAGCTCAACCACTTTAAAAACATTGCGAATTGGTTGTGCTGGGTCGTAGATCGTAGCTCAACCAATTTAAAAACATTGCGAATTGGTTGTGCTGGGTCGTAGATCGTAGCTCAACCACTTTAACAACATTGCGAATTGGTTGTGCTGGGTCGTAGATCGTAGCTCAACCACTAGAAAAAACATTCTGAATTGGCTGACCTGGGTCATAGATCGTAGCTCAACCACTTTAAAAACATTCTGAATTGGCTGACCTGGGTCGTAGATCGTAGATCGTAGATTCCCACTGACACGTAATGCAGAGTATACGCATGCATATAACACATATATACATACCATACACACGCAAACACAGAACAAAACATCTCAGTAAGGATGTCCTTCGTAGTTGACCCGGACATTCCCACTGACATGTAATGCAGAGTATACTCATGCATATAAAACATGTATTGTTCTGTGTCCCGCTCCCTTTAAATTACGCGGTAAACTCGGGTAGAAATTCGACTTACGGCCCTGGTAGCTGTCACGTGAAAAAAAGAAAAAAAAGTGTTCCACTCCATTGTGAAATGTTCGGGCTTCGACTGCCTTGACTAAGGCCTATAGGACGGAGTGCTCCCTATAAATTACGCGGGTAGAAATTCCACTTACGGCCCTGGTAGCTGTCCCGTGAAAAAAAAAAAATTGTTCCACTCCATTGTGAAATGATCAGTCTTCGACTGCCTTGACTAAGGCCTCTGTGACGGAGTGCTCCCTTTAAATTACGCGGTAAACTCGGGTACGGCCCTGGTAGCTGTCCCGTGAAAAAATAAAATGTGTTCCACTCCATTGTGAAATATTGGTCTTCGACTGCCTTGACTAAGGCCTCTATGACGGAGTGCTCCCTTTAAATTACGCGGTAAACTCGGGTAGAAATTCCACTTACGGCCCTGGTAGCTGTCCCGTGAAAAAAAAAAAAAAGTGTTCCACTCCATTGTGAAATGTTCGTGCTTCGACTGCCTTGACTAAGGCCTCTATGACGGAGTGCTCCCTTCAAATTACGCGGTAAATTCAGGTAGAAATTCGACTTACGGCCCTGGTAGCTGTCACGTGAAAAAAAAATAAAAAAGTGTTCCACTCCATTGTGAAATGTTCGGTCTTCGACTGCCTTGACTAAGGCCTATTGGACGGAGTGCTCCCTATAAATTACGCGGGTAGAAATTCCACTTACGGCCCTGGTAGCTGTCCCGTGAAAAAAAAAAAGTGGTCCACTCCATTGTGAAATGATCAGTCTTCGACTGCCTTGACTAAGGCCTCTATGACGGAGTGCTCCCTTTAAATTACGCGGTAAACTCGGGTAGAAATTCGACTTACGGCCCTGGTAGCTGTCCAGTGAAAAAAAAAAAAAAGTGTTCCACTCCATTGTGAAATGTTCGGGCTTCGACTGCCTTGACTCCCTTTAAATTACGCGGTAAATTCAGGTAGAAATTCGACTTACGGCCCTGGTAGCTGTCACGTGAAAAAAAGAAAAAAAAGTGTTCCACTCCATTGTGAAATGTTCGGGCTTCGACTGCCTTGACTAAGGCCTATAGGACGGAGTGCTCCCTATAAATTACGCGGGTAGAAATTCCACTTACGGCCCTGGTAGCTGTCCCGTGAAAAAAAAAAAAAAAAGTGTTCCACTCCATTGTGAAATGTTCGGGCTTCGACTGCCTTGACTAAGGCCTCTAGTACCGAGTGCTCCCTTTAAATTATGCGGTAAATTCGGGTAGAAAGTCGACTTACGGCCCTGGTAGCTGTCCGTGAAAAAGGAAAACAAAAAAAGTGTTCCACTCCATTGTGAAATGTTCCGGATTCGACTGCCTTGATTAAGGCCTCTAGGACGAAGTGCTCCCTTTAAATTACGCGGTAAACTCGGGTACGGCCCTGGTAGCTGTCCGGTGAAAAAATAAAAATGTGTTCCACTCCATTGTGAAATGTTCGGTCTTCGACTGCCTTGACTAAGGCCTCTATGACGGAGTGCTCCCTTTAAATTACGCGGTAAATTCAGGTAGAAATTCGACTTACGGCCCTGGTAGCTGTCACGTGAAAAAAAGGAAAAAAAGTGTTCCACTCCATTGTGAAATGTTCGTGCTTCGACTGCCTTGACTAAGGCCTCTATGACGGAGTGCTCCCTTTAAATTACGCGGGTAGAAATTCCACTTACGGCCCTGGTAGCTGTCCCGTGAAAAAAAAAAAAAAAAAGTGTTCCACTCCATTGTGAAATGCTCGGGCTTCGACTGCCTTGACTAAGGCCTCTACAGAACAAAACATGTCAGTAAGGATGTCCTTCGTAGTTGACACGGACATTCCTTCTGACACGTAATGCAGAGTATACGCATGCATATAAAACATATATACATACCATACACACGCACACAGATAACAAAACATGTCCGTAAGGATATCCTTCGTAGTTGACCTGGACATTCCCACTGACACGTAATGCAGAGTATTCGCATGTATATATAACATATATACATACCATACACACGCAAACACAGAACAAAACATGTCAGTAAGGATATCCTTCGTAGTTGTCCCGGACATTCCCACTGACACGTAATGCAGAGTATACGCATGTATATAAAACATATATACATACCATACACACGCAAACACAGAACAAAACATGTCAGTAAGGATGTCCTTCGTAGTTGACCTGGACATCCCCACTGACACGTAATGCAGAGCAAACACAGAACAAAACATGTCAGTGAGGATGTCCTTAGTAGTTAACACGGACATGCAATGCAAAGCATACGTCTGCATATGGACACATATACATGTATATATAAAACATTGTATACCCATATAAGTGATGTGATATCCATGAAAACAATCTGGGAACAGTAAGAGTCACTCTTGGGGAGAGAAAATATCCTTTTCTCAAATTGTTATCAAGATATATTAAAATATGTCACATGCTCATTTACCAGGGACGGATCAAATATAGTATATGCATGACTAAATGGTGTTCTAGTGGTTGAGCTACGATCTACGACCCAGCTCAACCAATTTGCAATGTTTTCTAGTGGTTGAGCTACGATCTACGACCTAGGTCAGCCAATTCAGAATGTTTTTTCCATTGGTTGAGCTACGATCTACGACCCAGTTCAGCCAATTATGAATGTTTTTCCATTGGTTGAGCTACGATCTACGACCCAGGTCAGCCAATTCAGAATGTTTTTCCATTGGTTGAGCTACGATCTACGAGCCAATTATGAATGTTTTTCAAGTGGTTGAGCTACGATGTACGACCCATGTCAGCCAATTCAGAATGTTTTTCCATTGGTTGAGCTACGATCTACGACACAGGTCAGCAAATTCAGAATGTTTTACCATTGGTTGAGCTATGATCTACGACCCAGGTCAGCCAATTCGCAATGTTTGTCTAGTGGTTGAGCTACGATCTACGACCCAGGTCAGCCAATTATGAATGTTTTTCAAGTGGTTGAGTTACGATCTACGACCCAGGTCAGCCAATTATGAATGTTTTTCTATTGGTTGTGCTACGATCTACGACCCAGCACAACCAATTCGCAATGTTTTTAAAATGGTTGAGCTACGATCTACGACCCAGCTCAACCAATTCTGAATGTTTTTGTAGTGGTTGAGCTACGATCTACGACCCAGCACAACCAATTCGCAATGTTTTTAAAGTGGTTGAGCTACGATCTACGACCCAGGTCAGCCAATTACATTTTTTTGGTTGAGCTACGATCTACGATCTACGCGCTAACTTCACACACCTTCTTAATTCGATGCTCGCCAAATGACATTAATGCTGAGTGCGAGGGTAAACAATCCCAACCATCCAAATCTTAATTCGAAACTGTCCAAACTGATAGCCTACAATCTATAAATAGAATACATCTGAAATGGATTTTTTTTTTTATTCTTTTTATTTTTTAAGATTTTATTTTTATTTTTATATACCAGGTCGGTGTTCAGATTGCTATATAAATTCG
>JASEVX010000005.1:23333892-23404412 GCA_031761405.1 Serripes groenlandicus
CCGATGGCCGAGCTGGATATTCCAGGTCGGCGTTCAAATGACTATATATATTCGAACACCGATGGCCGAGCAAGGTGTACCAGGTCGGCGTTCAGATTACTATATAAATTCGAATTCCGATGGCCGAGCTCGATATTCCAGGTCGGCGTTCAAATTGTTATATAAATTCGAACACCGATGGCCGAGCTCAGTGTACCAGGTCGGCGTTCAGATTACTATAGAATTCGAATTCCGATGGACGAGCTCGATATTCCAGGTCGGCGTTCAAATTGCTATATAAATTCGAACACCGATGGCCGAGCTCGGTGTACCAGGTCGGCGTTCAGATTACTATAGAATTAGAATAACGATGGACGAGCTCGATATTCCAGGTCGGCGTTCAAATTGCTATATAAATTCGAACACCGATGGCCGAGCTCGGTGTTCCAGCTCGGCGTTCAGATTACTATAAAAATTCGAATTCCGATGACCGAGCTCGATATTCCAGGTCGGCGTTCAAATTGCTATATAAATTCGAACACCGATGGCCGAGCTCGGTGTACCAGGTCGGCGTTCAGATTACTATAGAATTCGAATTCCGATGGACGAGCTCGATTTTCCAGGTCGGCGTTCAAATTGCTATAAAAATTCGAACACCGATGGCCGAGCTCGGTGTACCAGGTCGGCGTTCAGATTACTATATAATTAGAATAACGATGGACGAGCTCGATATTCCAGGTCGGCGTTCAAATTGCTATATAAATTCGAACACCGATGGCCGAGCTCGGCGTTCCAGCTCGGCGTTCAGATTACTATAAAAATTCGAATTCCGATGACCGAGCTCGATTTTCCAGGTCGGCGTTCAAATTGCTATATAAATTCGAACACCGATGGCCGAGCTCGGTGTTCCAGCTCGGCGTTCAGATTACTATAAAAATTCGAATTCCGATGACCGAGCTCGATATTCCAGGTCGGCGTTCAAATTGCTATATAAATTCGAACACCGATGGCCGAGCTCGGTGTACCAGGTCGGCGTTCAGATTACTATAGAATTAGAATAACGATGGACGAGCTCGATATTCCAGGTCGGCGTTCAAATTGCTATATAAATTCGAACACCGATGGCCGAGCTCGGCGTTCCAGCTCGGCGTTCAGATTACTATAAAAATTCGAATTCCGATGGCCGAGCTCGATATTCCAGGTCGGCGTTCAAATTGTTATATAAATTCGAACACCGATGGCCGAGCTCGGTGTACCAGGTCGGCGTTCAGATTACTATAGAATTCGAATTCCGATGGACGAGCTCGATATTCCAGGTCGGCGTTCAAATTGCTATATAAATTCGAACACCGATGGCCGAGCTCGGTGTACCAGGTCGGCGATCAGATTACTATTGAATTAGAATAACGATGGACGAGCTCGATATTCCAGGTCGGCGTTCAAATTGCTATATAAATTCGAACACCGATGGCCGAGCTCGGTGTACCAGGTCGGCGTTCAGATTACTATAGAATTCGAATTCCGATGACCGAGCTCGATATTCCAGGTCGGCGTTCAAATTGCTATATAAATTCGAAGACCGATGGCCGAGCTCGGTGTACCAGGTCGGCGTTCAGATTACTATAGAATTCGAATTCCGATGGACGAGCTCGATATTCCAGGTCGGCGTTCAAATTGCTATATAAATTCGAACACCGATGGCCGAGCTCGGTGTACCAGGTCGGCGTTCAGATTACTATAGAATTAGAATAACGATGGACGAGCTCGATATTCCAGGTCGGCGTTCAAATTGCTATATAAATTCGAACACCGATGGCCGAGCTCGGTGTTCCAGCTCGGCGTTCAGATTACTATAAAAATTCGAATTCCGATGACCGAGCTCGATATTCCAGGTCGGCGTTCAAATTGCTATATAAATTCGAACACCGATGGCCGAGCTCGGTGTACCAGGTCGGCGTTCAGATTACTATAGAATTCGAATTCCGATGGACGAGCTCGATTTTCCAGGTCGGCGTTCAAATTGCTATAAAAATTCGAACACCGATGGCCGAGCTCGGTGTACCAGGTCGGCGTTCAGATTACTATATAATTAGAATAACGATGGACGAGCTCGATATTCCAGGTCGGCGTTCAAATTGCTATATAAATTCGAACACCGATGGCCGAGCTCGGCGTTCCAGCTCGGCGTTCAGATTACTATAAAAATTCGAATTCCGATGACCGAGCTCGATATTCCAGGTCGGCGTTCAAATTGCTATATAAATTCGAACACCGATGGCCGAGCTCGGTGTTCCAGCTCGGCGTTCAGATTACTATAAAAATTCGAATTCCGATGACCGAGCTCGATATTCCAGGTCGGCGTTCAAATTGCTATATAAATTCGAACACCGATGGCCGAGCTCGGTGTACCAGGTCGGCGTTCAGATTACTATAGAATTAGAATAACGATGGACGAGCTCGATATTCCAGGTCGGCGTTCAAATTGCTATATAAATTCGAACACCGATGGCCGAGCTCGGCGTTCCAGGTCGGCGTTCAGATTACTATAAAAATTCGAATTCCGATGGCCGAGCTCGATATTCCAGGTCGGCGTTCAAATTGTTATATAAATTCGAACACCGATGGCCGAGCTCGGTGTACCAGGTCGGCGTTCAGATTACTATATAATTCGAATTCCGATGACCGAGCTCGATATTCCAGGTCGGCGTTCAAATTGCTATATAAATTCGAACACCGATGGCCGAGCTCGGTGTACCAGGTCGGCGTTCAGATTACTATAGAATTCGAATTCCGATGGACGAGCTCGATATTCCAGGTCGGCGTTCAAATTGCTATATAAATTCGAACACCGATGGCCGAGCTCGGTGTACCAGGTCGGCGATCAGATTACTATTGAATTAGAATAACGATGGACGAGCTCGATATTCCAGGTCGGCGTTCAAATTGCTATATAAATTCGAACACCGATGGCCGAGCTCGGTGTACCAGGTCGGCGTTCAGATTACTATAGAATTCGAATTCCGATGACCGAGCTCGATATTCCAGGTCGGTGTTCAAATTGCTATATAAATTCGAACACCGATGGCCGAGCTCGGTGTATCAGGTCGGCGTTCAGATTACTATAGAATTAGAATAACGATGGACGAGCTCGATATTCCAGGTCGGCGTTCAAATTGCTATATAAATTCGAACACCGATGGCCGAGCTCGGTGTTCCAGCTCGGCGTTCAGATTACTATAAAAATTCGAATTCCGATGACCGAGCTCGATATTCCAGGTCGGCGTTCAAATTGCTATATAAATTCGAAGACCGATGGCCGAGCTCGGTGTACCAGGTCGGCGTTCAGATTACTATAGAATTCGAATTCCGATGGACGAGCTCGATATTCCAGGTCGGCGTTCAAATTGCTATATAAATTCGAACACCGATGGCCGAGCTCGGTGTACCAGGTCGGCGTTCAGATTACTATAGAATTAGAATAACGATGGACGAACTCGATATTCCAGGTCGGTGTTCAAATTGCTATATAAATTCGAACACCGATGGCCGAGCTCGGTGTACCAGGTCGGCGTTCAGATTACTATAGAATTCGAATTCCGATGACCGAGCTCGATATTCCAGGTCGGCGTTCAAATTGCTATATAAATTCGAACACCGATGGCCGAGCTCGGTGTACCAGGTCGGCGTTCAGATTACTATATAATTCGAATTCCGATGGACGAGCTCGATATTCCAGGTCGGCGTTCAAATTGTTATATAAATTCGAACACCGATGGCCGAGCTCGGTGTTCCAGGTCGGCGTTCCGATTTTTGTCACCGATGGCCGATGACCGATCACAGAGCCAACTTCACACACATTTTATTTCTTCATCATTTTTAAACATGGCGCAGTCTACGCCGTTACAGAACCCTATCTCCGGTTTTTCAACGAAGTTTGATTAGTGGTTTAGTTTCTTCACTTTTCTCAAAATGTATTAATATCGCCGACAGCCGGAGCATTATCAAAACTGGATTTTGAGAACAGGTTCGTCGAAGTGTTTGAAAAAACTAGACCACCAATCAAACTCCTGTAAAAAACCGGAGATAGGACATTGTAAGCGGCTTAGACTGCGCCATTTCTCATTAAAAAGGATGAAGAAATAACAAAGTTACCATTGTTTTTACATTTTTAACAGGAGCAATTATTGCTGTCTGACCATGCAAATATGACGTCAAAAGTCACGTGGTATACACACACTGAACGTACCGCCTTGTGAAGTATTGATCAGAGTGGTCGACTCGAGAGCGACAGACCTGGGGTTCGATCCCAAGTCGGGTAATACCAACTATTTTAAAATAGAAGAAGTGCCTTCCCTCCTTGGCAATCAGGATTGCCGGAACACAGCTTCAGGACCGACGCGCTCTATGCAGGAGGATAAGCTTACCAGCAGTACGTTTATAATTTACTGCGATATAAATTTAGAAAATGTTGAAAGAGGCGTTAAACATCTGTCAAACAAACAAAACAATCTTCACACTGTCGGTTTAACTCTTTCAGCGCCAAAGGCAGTATTAAGGTTTTTGCAAACAATACTGATTCAGGCGAGTCAGCTCGTAACGAGCTGTCTCACCTGAAATCAGCATTGTTCGCTTTTTACTCATCAAAATAGTCCAAAACTTTTATTACATGAGAAATGGAGACGCTCGATTTTGTACATGGAAGAGTCTACTTTATTATTATGATTTGCAGTGAAATAAGTAGAAAACTTTCAAAAGCCCCGTAAACATGTGAAAACCCGTTATGAGTCAATCTGAATCGGCTGAAAAGGTTTGTAACCTCTGAAGATCGTTTTGCGTGTAACGTGCCTCAATTATATATCAGCCGTTCCACGAGAAAACCAACATCATGGACTCTGCGTAATGTATCGACCCGGATCAGTGTAGACCGCATTAATACACTCTGAACAGGTTCTATACTATTCGACAATTGGCTACCGAAAGTTCAGGATTCTCCTGACTAATATTCTATCTCTTGAAGAGATAATGTGTATGCTTGCATATGAGCCGTCCCACGAGAAAACCAACATCATGGACTATGCGTAATATATCGACCCAGATCAGGCTAATCCGGGCCGACACATTCCATCTCAGGGGGATAGAGGTATAGAGTAATGATTCCTGAAACAGAAAATCCACAGGTGGCGATATGTGTCTGTTCGGGTTAGCCTGCGCGGTATACTTAGTCTGTTCCGTGTCGATAGTTAACGCAGAGTCGACAATGTTGGTTTTCTCATGGAACGGCTCAAATATTGATACGAATTTTATTAAATGTTTCTCATAAAATGAGAAGTATCTTCGACGTTGTTCAAACGGTGTGGACTTTAATTTATAAGGCATTTCTTTGAATTATTTGGTTTTGAATTCAGAGACGTGCTAATCGATCAAAACTGACAGTTACAAAGTTGCAGTTTTCTTAAGAAAATTGTTATCTCAAGATATATATATAACATTGACTACGAATGTGTTCCGACGAATTAAATAGAACACTTTCTATGGCATGTTCTTCTTTGTTCTTGAACTCATCAAACTGTCGATATAAGAACGTTGGATGCAGACTGTGTAAGTTGTTTAACACTGTGTGGTATTTTATAACTTAAGATCAGCAATTCACTGTTGTGCCCTTTGAGACTTCCAAATGAAAATATCTTTGTTTTACAATATAGTTCAATTTTAATATAATCATTTATACGTTAATATCTTACACACAATATTATTTCGCCTCCCACGAAATTCTAGCAATTTCATTGGTTAAAGCGTGTCACGTGCAGACCCCCTATTTTTCTATAGGGGGTGAGTAAATTCCATAGGGGGTGAGTAAAGTAAAAAAGTCAGTTCAAAGGTTGGTTTTCGTAAAGTGGCTCTCAAATGTTACCAGTTACCCAGAAATAAATGAAATGAATTGAAATAAATGTGTTCATGTTGAACCGGTGTATTTTTTTAAATAATATATCTATTCCAATTCTGTAATCAATATTGATAGATCTTTTACTCATGACGTAATATTATGCTACCAACACATATCAACAAGTTATAGTATAGTTCAGTTTAAAGTGGTCGACGATTGATTGATTGATTGATTGGGGTTTAACGCCGTTTTTAACAATTTCTCAGTCATATCACGGCGGCCAGTTCACCTACTCATATGTTTCCTGGTTTTCGCACACCAGTACTCCACACAACAATCTTCCCAAGCAATTGGCTGCTTTTCCACATGGACTTAGCCCATTGGTGGAAGACAAATGACGCATGTCGCAATGACTTTTGTCAATCGTCGGAAAGAAAGTTTGCCGGGCCGGGATTCGAACTCACAACCCCTGGATTGACAGCCCGCGTCGTTACCGACTGAGCTACCGGGACTCGACGGTCGAGTACAGATCCCCCTATATTTCCGTAGTGGGTCAGTAACAAACCCAATAACTTATATTCGGTACATAGGAACAAAAACGTGCTGGTATACATCTATCTTTGGCTTCGAAACGACGTCATGAAAAATATAGACGTAGGTTACGTACGTTAATTATGTCAGCGTTAATGGCAATACGGAGATGTTTACAAAAAAGTACAGATTCATGTGAGTACTCTAGGAAATTCGACGCTGAAAAAAATATATTCAGTTTTGAATATTTACGTTTATGGTGTACATTTATATACGACGTATCAGCTTATTATCCATAATTGATTATATCTGCATGCAATTTGATTGTATTTCGAAATTATTCGAATACATCAGTGGATTATATTTAATGTTTTCTATTTTGCTTGCATGATTGATTGATTGGGACTTAACGACGTTTTAAAACAATTTTTCAGTCATATCACGGCGGCCAGTTCACCTACTCATGTGTTTCCTTGCTTTCTCACACCAGTACTCCACACAACATACTTTTCAAGCAACTGGCTGCTTTCCCACATAGACTGTTAGCCCATTGGTGAAAGACGAATGATGCTTGTCACAGTGACTTTTGTCAAACATCGGGGGAATGTTTGCCGAGCTGGGATTCGAACTCACAACCCCTGGATTTCACAACCACTGGGTTGTACCGCGTCGCTTCCGACAGAACTACCAGGGCTCGGCACTTTTTATGCATCTGCTGTTGCACAACAAGGCGAAATAAGGATAAAGATTACTGAACTATGTTGAAAGCATTCAGTATAATCAAAATTGCCATAATCAATAGAGCTTTAGATTATTTTTGCATATTGTTACGCACCATTAAGTGTCAACGTAAAAAAAGATCTCTTGTTCACACTCCTTTGATCGCTGCCCGATGGCAAATGTTTTATGGACGAATAATCAGTTTTCCTTTTGTTTTTTCAAATGATGCTTTAGGGTCCTTTCAACACTTTTCAGTTATATAATTTACCAGTACTACTGGTCAATGTATCATAACCTCAGCGAGTCAGCCTTTATGGTAACCCCACAACCCTAAGCGCAAAGGAGTGCAATCCCGCAACCCTGAGCGCAAAGGAGTGCAGCGAGTACTACCATGTTTAAAGTCTTTGGAATAACCCGACCGGTGATCGAACCCATGACCTCCCGAACTAAAGGCGGAAGCTCTATCACTACACCACCGAGGCGGTCAGTCGAAGTTCTCGCAGCACTAAGGTGCAATTTATAATAAATAGATGAAAATAATGCCTAACACTTAACATTGAACTCTTTATATTGAACGGCAATATTGAGATATGTGTAAACAGTATTGTCTTTTAGTAATCAAAATATTCAACAATGCTTATTACATGAAACATGGAGTCGCAACATTTTGAACATGGAGGAGTCTGCTGTGGAAGTTACGGCGCTGAAAGAGTTAATACAATGGCAAAATAGCTTTACTTTTTATCAGAAAAAGGGAAAAATGTAAAAGATTATGTTATCTGTTGTTAAGAGTGATTTCCCTTGATTTGTACTTTTAGAATCCACGGTTTGTAATCCTTTCCTGCTCATGCTCATGCTCCCGTTCAAGTTGGCTTTACCACGGGGCGTGATACATTAATCTGGAAAATAGGAGATCAGCAGAGTATAACAGTTTGAGTCAATCCCAATTAGGCTGTATGATGGATATTGTTTGTCAAATACAGTCGAACAATATCAATATTAAAGACGGTATTAGTACAAATAACTGATTGGGTTTTTTGGCACAAGAACTTATAAACTGCCCCTTTATTGCACTAAAAACAGAATTAAAAACGTCATGGTTTAATACTGATTGTTTTCGAGCAAAAAACAATCAGACGTTTCAAATAGATTTGTATGGCAAAACAGCTCGCTTCATAATGGCTATGTTTTTATTGCACGTAAACGTAATTATTGCCTTCTTAAAAGACGAGCCAAAACAAAATACCATAAAGCACAACGGAGTAAGTTTATGATAATTTGTACTTCTGGCAACTTTTGGAGTGGTTCTTGTTTGATTGGCTATAGGCTTAGAAGATTGGTAGAACACGGTAATATAAAACAAAATCAGCTTGGTTAGCACGACCGATAATACTTTTATGTTATCTTTTAAAATTGACAAAGTTTTAAATATGGAAAACAAAATATAGTGTGCATTTATTGACTAAAATGATAACATTACTAGAATGTACACGGATATAAAATCTTGCATCAGATGGTTAAATGTCAAGTAACTAATTTCTTTCATATTTCCATGGGCGTTAAACAGGGGGAACCTTTATTTCCATCTTTATTAAAATATTAAAAAATTCTGACGTATGTATTTGACTGTATTACAGTAGAGAATATTAAAGTATTTCTATTACTTTTCGCTGATGATTCTGTACTTTTTTCGTATTCTAAAGAACGATTACAATTCATTTTTGAATAAATTAAAATGATTACACGAACCGATGGGGTGTTATAGTAAATACAGATAGCACAGTAGTTGTGTCTGATAATAATTGCAGATGCGGATTAAATTAAACACATTCGAACTTTTGATATTGTCTTCCGTCAAGTATTCACAGAGGCTTGATGTGTATTGTCATATCTATACTGATGCCAAAGACGTTGGCATATTGTTCAGTTTACGTCTTTCTCTCAACATTGTACAGCACATTGAACTTTCATTTCTTGACAGGGACTTTTGTGTACAACTCTCTGATTCTCGTCTGAAACTATTCTTGGTTACATGTCAATATCTGATAAAGAATTATCATCGTAAGTGCTTTTTCAGACGTCGGTGCCCAGGTATCCCAGTCCGTATCGACGTTCGCTGTCAATCACCAACATTCTACCGCTTCGTTTGACAAAAGTCGATGCAACACGCGTCATTCGTTTCCAACCACTGTGCTGCCAGTCTATGTGGAAAAGAAGCCAGTTGCTTAACAAAACCTGTTAGCCGCCGTGATGACTGAAAACAATGTTGAAGTCGGCGTTAAACACTAATCAATCATTAAACTATTGCTTACAGCAATTTTCTACGATCGTATCATCAGATATGGAATATTTGATTCATTCCACGTTTATAAAAAGAAACCCTGAACGTCAAAAGGCATTTTACCTTTATTTAACATAATTAATGTTTAAAAAGTAGTTTACGTCTAAATATGTTTAAGGTCAAATTACACTAAATACATCCGCTGACTTACTTTACATAAAAAAATGTTTGCGTAGAAATGAATGTATACCATCACCGGAATGAATTGAATATATGACATTGAGTTTAAATGCATTGTGAATGTGTATAGGATGCACTGGAAATGATTGATTTGATCACTTTTAGTATTTTGACCTTGTTTGAAAGTAAAAGTAGAGAATGTTAAACACCGGTTTTGTCCGGGCCCGATTTGGTCCAAAATGACGGTTACCATCTTCGCCTGGTGAGTTCTTTCTTGCATAATGCATGGCCCCAAGTTTTCTTTGGATCGTTTTAAAGCTAGGAGGTAACTCTTTTCAATGATATATGGTGTTCTACATGAGAAGCCCTTAGAAAGTGTGACAATCGAGGACTGAAACTGGTCGATTTACAATGAAGAATTTATTGTTGGTGTATTGTAACCTTAACCCTCTCCCTGGTATAACAAATTCGCAGCAGTCAACTTTGAATAAACGTGAACATCTCCATAAATCTGTCTTAAATTATAAAGGCGTAAAATCTCCAAACAGTCAATCAATCAACCAGAAATTCCTGGATTGTCATTTTCTGTAATTTTGAAGCGGACAGTGTATATCTTTGAGCCATGCTATATTTTTTGTATACCACGGCTCAACCACTGTCTGTAAAAGGGGACCGTAACATAATAATCACCGAACAGGACTCCCGTTAACCCTTTCCCTCACACGACATTTCTGCAGCAGACGACTTTGAGCATATTTTCTCAAAATATAGAAAATCTCTATAATTGAATGGATAACCTATTACTAAAAGTGGAAAGCATTGTGACCAAAGAAGAAATTGCTCGTTTTGAGCAATTTCTTCTTTTGTCACTATGTTTTAAAAAAGCCGTCTGCTCCAGAGGCGTCAGAAAGCGTATATATGAGGGAAAGGGTTAAGAAAGCGTAGTTGCTGTTCATTGAATTCATAATTGACCTCATATCCATATAGTGTGGGTCCTCAACTAAGTGATACTATTCTTGTGAGTACCACCATATTGGCTCCCGTTCAATTACGTGAGAGCATTCATATCATTTCCCCATAAACACGCTTTCTGACGCCTCCGAAGCAGACGACTTTTAAAAACATTGTGACAAAAGAAGAAATTGCTCACGATGAGCAATTTCTCCTTTTGCCACAATGTTTTCCATTTTTAGTAATTGGTTATTTATTCAATTATAGAGATTTTCCATTTTTTGACAAAATATGTTCATAGTCGTCTGCTGCAGATTTCTTTAAAACCTCCTATGTTAGGTCAATGAGGCAACAACATATTTTGAGACACTGCAGTTCGCATACTTTACAACGCGTCGAGATTTTCATTGGCAGAGAAACTCAAGCAAAACCAAAATTGAACGCGTTAGTGAAGCCATTACCTTGATATATCAGACTTTTAGTGTCTATTGCCGAGTAACGTATTACCATTATCCAAGAAATGAGAAATATATCCGTAGTTGTTCAAATATTGTGGAGTTTAATTTATAGGGTATTGCATGGAATTATTTGGTTTTGAATCCAGACACCAAGTAATCGATCAGAACTGACATTTACAGAGTTGAAGTCGTTCCGGGAAAATGAAGGCAATTTTAATGCCGTAGCTATCTAGACGAATAAAAACCTTGAAGAACATACACTGATGTATTTTAACCCGAAATAACACGACAATTACAATAATTTGTAGGATTGTTTTTTTCGTGAAATGTCTTTCGTCATGGGATGGGTGGGTATGGTTATACTTTGAGTTTGGAAGATCACTTGCTCGCAAAATAGTTAATTCTGCACGGCGAGGGTAAATAAAAATCAAACAAATAAAGATCACTTTTTTCTTTTAATCATTTCCCTCATATAGACGCTTTCTGACGCCTCTGCAGCAGACGACTTTTGAAAACATAGTAGCAAAAGGTGGAATTGCTCAAAACGAGCGATTTCCCATTTTTTCCACAATGTTTTCAATTTTCATTAATTGTACCATTATTTATAGAGATGGGCCAATACGTTTTCAAAGTCGTCATCAGATTTGTTGTACATGTATGTGGAAAAACGGTGAACTCTTTCCCAAATTCCACCCCTTTAAACGTCTGAGCAAAAACATGGCAACTTTTACATGTATACGGACTGAATACAGATGAAAGCATTATGGCGAGGGGATAGACTGCTCATGCTGAACCCCTTTCCCACATACATACGCTTTCTGATGACTCTTAAGCAGACGGCTTTTGATAATATTGTGGTAAAAAGGAAACATTGCTATTAATAACAATTTTCTCTTTCCGGTACAATGTTCAAAATATTGATACTATCATTTATAGAGGTTTGCGTGTATTGCCTATTGTCATCTATGGCGGTGTTTATTGTATGTGGTAAAGGGTTAGCACACATATTGCCCATGTTGATGGATTCGTCTATGGAAGCTAGCCATTAGGAATTAAGTTTAGTTTAAACTTATTTATTTTCCATCGATTGCGAAACAAGCTTTAATCTTATATTAATCACGCCTGCTGTCTGGTTCCTGGAGACTTAACCAGTACACGCGCCTTTTGTGTGGAAAGGCAGAAGGTGAAAACATCACGGTATTCGAACCCGGGACCTTTGGTACGAGAGGCCAAAGCTCTACCTCTGCACCACTAACTTCCACTGTCTTCCATTAGGAATCAACGACCAGTATGTATCACTAGTAACCCCCGTGTATCAATGCAATCACCCTACCTACTCTAATAAGTCGCATACGGTTTCTAGAAACTGTTTACAATATGATCAGTTTGCATAGGTTCATCTTGAAATATACTCGTAACAGAAACTCTTATACTGATTTACTACAATCATGTCCTCGTCTCTTAACCCTCTCCCTCATATAGACGCGTCCTGACGCCTCTGCAGCAGACGGCATCTTGAAAACATGTTGACAAAAGAAGGAATTGGTTAAAACGAGCAATTTCTCTTTTTTTTACCATTTTTTAACCATATTCAATTATTGTACTTTAATTGAAAGGGGCTTTCCAAACGTGTTCGTGTTTGTTTTCAAAGTCTTCGGCTGCATATTTGTTATTATAAGTGGGGAAAGGGTTAAATGTCTGCGAGATGATCACAATCGATTTTGAGACATTATTCAGCAAAAGCATAAATATAGAATGTATTTTGAAAACAGTAATACATCTTTCTTTATAAGCCATTAAGTCAGTTTATTCATTTATCGTCTGTCCCCCTGGAGAAAAACTTTTTTATAATTTGAAATCACGAAACTTAGGTTGGGTCTCCATACTTTCGTTGGGTCATATAATAGATCTCTAGATTAGGCGCACATTTGACATTCCAAAACCCTTATTTGACACCCAAACCCTATGTTGTGGGTACTCAAAAGAATCGTCTCAGCGAAACGATTCTGTTGAGTACCTACAACATAGGCTTTGATTGTCCCCCTGGAGAAAAACTATTTTATAATTTGAAATCACGAAACTCAGGTTGGGTCTCCATACTTTCGTTTGGTCATATCCTAGACCTCTAGATTAGGCGCACATTTGACATTCCAAAACACTTATTTGACACCCAAACCCTATGTTGTGGATACTCAAAAGAATCGTCTCAGCGAGACGATTCTTTTGAGTATCCACAACATATGCTTTGATTGAGCCATAAGAGTGATATCTTTAGGAAATGACCAGTTTGCTCCTCCATATCGAGTCCTGTCTTATGGATTACGTCTGATCAAAATCGACTTTTCGCAGGTTTGGACCCTTTTCTCTCTAAACTCCTCTAACTAGTATCATCATCGCTGGTTGTTGATAATTATCAACATATGAGCCGTTCCATGACAAAACTAACATTGCGGTCTCTGCGTAAAGTATCGACCCGGATCAGCCTAAGCATGCCGCATAGGCTAACCCGGACAGACACTTAACGCCTCCTGTGGATTTTCTGTTTCAGGAATCATTAATCTATACCTCTATTCTTCATGAGACGGAATGTGTCGATCCGGTTGAGCCTGCGCGGACTCCGCATGCTGAACTGGGTCGATACATTACGCAGAGTCCAAACTATTGGTTTTCTCGTGGTACGGCTCAAATCAATTGACGTCTTGACTGACTGCACAAATTTTCATGCGTATCTAGGTTCATATTGTGCACAGTTGTAGTTTAAAGTTGTGTTTACATGCTACGAAACTACTATTTTAAGTCGAATACGGAGTAACTTGCACGACAATTCATAGCAAATAACAAGCATTGTGTGATAGTGTTCCCACATGATTTCTCTGAAAGGTACATTAATACAAACTTTTAATATGGTACTGATAAATTGAGTTTACCCTGACCAGCTTGCATGGCGGCACAGTCTCCTCTATGTATGTTCTGGTCGTAAAGTATACACTGGCGCGCCCAACGTGACAATGTTTTGTAAAGCTATAATGTCACGGATTCCTAATTTAGTAAAGCCTCGTGATAACCTAAAACACGGGGGAAATGCTTTACGAACGTTTTTCGCACAGTGCCACTCATGTATTAAAGGTGCTGAACTCCAGATTATAGATAGATAGATAGATATATATTTTATTTATTGACATAAGCTAATACAGCTCCTAGTCATATTACAAATTTAAAAATAATTTACATGACATGTCACCTTTCAAATAAACAATAAGCAAAGTGTTTATGGAAGAAAGATTGATAATATATAAACAATAAATTATATAAATACTGGTAAGGTTATACTAATCATTTTTTAAATTGTTAATGTAACTATTTCTTGTTTCTAAAGCGTATTTAATATATTTGGACAAATCAAACAAAATTTTAGGACTTTTCCTTTGAAACAGTAAAACCATTTTGTGCATAGATGGACGTATATAGTAAAATTTCCTTAAATATAAATTTCTGATACGGTCATATCTGTTGCAGACAAAAAGGAAATGAAACTCATCTTCTATGTCATTTTCATTACAAATTAAACATAGACGTTGGTTTCTGTCGACTCTATTTACACCATACATGTATCTTCCAGTTTCTATTCGCAATGCGTGAGAGGATAGTCTTATTCTTGAAATGTAAATTCTAAGTTGATTTGGCAAAATATTCATATAATGTTCGAGTGAATGTTTATTTTTAATATAAATGTATGTAGATAGAAGGCTAGATTTATGTACATCGTCATACCAATTCTGTTTAAAAATGTCAATTAAATGACTTTTAATGTGAAATGAAAGGTTTTTAAATTCATCTCGTGTTGAGTATTCCATACATAACCCAATCCATTTTCTTCTAACAATTTCTTAACATTACTACACCAATTTGCATGACCATATATAGATAATATCGTCAAAGTTTTTAAATTGTTCAAAAGTCGTCTTCAAATATTAGAATTATAATTCTGGGATAAGATCAGAGTAATAATTTCTCTTTTCGATACAATAAACATCTAAATATTGATCGTTTATTCTTCAATTATAGTGGGTAAACATATCCAGTAAGCCAAATTTTGTACATTTTCATGACTTTCAATTGACTGATTTATCAACATTTACTGCCAAAATAATTTTGAACTATTAATTACTTTATTTGTTGTCACTATTATCAATATTTGCAGAAGTTTCAACATTTTAAAAATTTGGATCTCCATCTGGAATTCAGCACCTTTAATGGTGAAATTTGTATATTAACTCTTTCAGCGCCGAATTATTTAAAGTTGACTCCTCCATGTTCAAAATCGGGCGTCTCCATGTCTCATGTAATAACAGTGTTGGACTAGTTTAATAAATAGAAGGCAAACAATGCTGATTTCAGGTGAGACAGCTCGTTACGAGCTGGCTCACCTGAAATCTGCATTGTTTGCAAAATCATCAATATTGCCTTTGGCGCTGAAAGAGTTAAAAAAGGGGCACAGAAGCACATTGTGCCTAAAATTAAACTTGTTTAAAAACGAACCCTATTAAAGAGGTGCATGTTGAAATCCAATCAGTTTACATAAACCGTTTCCTTTTGCACCACTGCGCGTGTAATTTGCATTCTTTAATGGTTTCAGATTGTATCGAATTTCTCATTCATGCACACCGTTGCAAGTATTCTCCTAGCTGAAATTAAATATCCAGGAATAACAACTTTCTACTGTCAATGCAATTGCTCATCTTTATACGCGTCGTTTTAAAAAGGTATAATCGTTTGAATTTAGATCTTATATTCAAGAATGTACAAAAGTAAATATTCCGAAAATATCTGTATTAAAAAAAAAATGTAATCACGATATTTTTCTCCGTAATAACTTATTTTAAAATTCGTGTTCATACGACATGTTTCGCGAAATAGCGAGGTGTTTTCGCATTATACCGTGTTTTCTTAATTTGCCGGTTTACGACCTAGTCCTCGTTATAGCGTGTTTTGAATTTGCGTTATTACGACCTTCTCATTTTGAACTTTGAACAGAACAGAACAGTATCTTTATTACCCTCAGTTAAATGTATTGTTCAGCGTGAGGAAAAACCTTAAATACATGCATTGTCAATATATACACTGTAATTTCAGTCACGTGAAAAGTGTTTATAACCAAAATTTGGGGGACAAACAAAGGATCTGTTAATTTATTAGGACTGCTTTTTTTAGAAGGAAAGAGAGCAACATGAATGCTTTCCAGAAGTATATACGCCAGACGAGAATGCATCAATTGAATTATTTTCTATTATCATTTTAATAACATTAAATATGGCGGCATAAGAATACATGGGATAAGGACTCAGTTAATCGTTCACAGACAAAAAGTGTTAACAAAGATGAGATCAGCGATGACACGAATCAATCAACGACCCTGAACTGTTTTGTTTGATAAGATTGGGGTTTAACGCTGTTTTCAACAATTCTTCAGTCATATCACGGCGACCAGTTCACCTTACAATGGGTTTCCTGGTTTTCTCACACCTGTACTCAACACATCAGTCTTTCCAAGCAACTGGCTACTTTTCCACATAGACTGTTAGCCCATTGGTGGAAGACGAATGACGCTTGTCACAGTGACCCTTATCAAACGTCGGAAAGAGTGTTGGCCGAGCTGGTATTCGAACTCACTACCGACTGAGCTACCGGCACTGTTTGGTAGGCGTCTTTTAAATCAACTCCTTTAATACTGTTTACGTGTCTGGAGAACTGTCACAGACAAGAGCAGACAGAAACCAGTATATGCCGTCAATAAATGTCTCTGGTTTAAATCCCGGGCGTTCAAGATTAAATTTAGTTTGGCTAAATTGATGCCGAAAGTCAAATAAGTGTATACCATCACCAGAATGTATTGAATATATGACATTGAGTTTAAATGCATTGTGAATGCGACAATTCATAGCAAATAACAAGCATTGTGTGATAGTGTTCCCACATGATTTCTCTGAAGAGTATAGTAATACAAACTTTCAGTATGGTACTAACGAATTGAGTTTACCCTGACCAGCTTGCATGTCGGCACAGTCTCCTCTATGTATGTTCTGTTCGTAAAGTACATACGTTTCAATATGCACTGGCGCGCCCAACGTGACAATATTTTGTAAAGCTATAATGTCCCGGATTCCTAATTAAGTAAAGCCTAATTAAGTAAAAACACGGGGGAAATGGTTTACGAATGTTTTTCGCAGAGTGCCACTCAAGTATTAAAGGTGCTGAACTCCAGATTATAGATAATATCGTCAAAGTTTTAAAAAAGTTCAAAAGTCCTCTTCAAATATTAGAATTATAATTCTGGGATAAAATCAGAGTAATTATTTCACTTTTCGATACAATAAACATCTAAATATTGATCGTTTATTCTTCAGTTTTACTGGGTTGACATATCAAGTAAGCCAAATTATGTACATTTTAATGACTTTCCATTGACTGTTTTATCAACATTTACTGCCAAAATAATGTTGAACTATTAATTACTTTATTTGTCGTCACTATTATCCATATTTGCAGAAGTTTCAACATTTTAAAAATTTGGATCTCCATCTGGAGTTTAGCACCTTTAATGGTGAAAATTGTATATTAACTCTTTCAGCGCCGAATTGTTTAAAGTTGACTCTTCCATGTTCAAAATCGGGCGTCTCCATGTCTCATGTAATAACAGTGTTGGACTAGTTTAATAAATAGAAGGCAAACAATGCTGATTTCAGGTGAGACAGCTCGTTACGAGCTGTCTCACCTGAAATCTGCATTGTTTGCAAAAATCATCAATATTGCCTTTGTCGCTGAAAGAGTTAAAAAGGGGCCACAGAAGCGCCTTGTTCCTAAAATTAAACTTGTTTAAAAACGAACCCTATTAAAGAGGTGCATGTTTAAATCCAATCAGTTTACATAAACCGTTTCCTTTTGCACCACTGCGCGTGTAATTTGCATTCTTTAATGGTTTCAGATTGTATCGAATTTCTCATTCATGCACACCGTTGCAAGTATTCCCCTAGCTGAAATAAATATCCAGGAATAACAACTTTCTACTGTCAATGCAATTGCTCATCTTTAAACGCGTCGTTTTAAAAGGTATAATCGTTTGAATTTAGATCTTATATTTTAGAATGTACCGAAGTAAACATTCCGAAAGAATCTGTATTAAAAAATAAAATGTAATCACGATATTTTTCTACGTAATAACTTATTTTGAATTCGTTTTAATACGACATGTTTCGCGAAATAGCGAGGTGTTTTCGCATTATACTGTGTTTTTTTAATTTGCTGGTTTACGACCTAGTCCTCGTTATAACGTGTTTTGAGTTTGCGTTATTATGACCTTCTCATTTTGAACTTTGAACAGAACAGAACAGTATCTTTATTACCCTCAGTTAAATGTATTGTTCAGCGTGAGGAAAAACCTTAAATACATGCATTGTCAATATATACACTGTAATTTCAGTCACATGAAAAAGTGTTTATAACCATGATTTGAGGACAAACAAAGGATCTGTTAATTAATTAGGACTGCCTTTTGTTTTAGAAGGAAAGAGAGCAACATGAATGCTCGCCAGAATATATACGCCAGACGAGCATGCACCAATTGTAGTCTTTTCTTTTAACATTTTAAGAACATTACATATGGCGGCATACGAATACATGGGAAAAGGACTCAGTTAATTGTTCACAGACAAAACGTTTTAACAAAGATGATATCAGCGATGACACGAATCAATATACGAACCTGCACTGTTTGGTTTTGTTTGTTTGTGGTTTAACGCTGTTTTCAACAATTCTTCAGTCATATCACGACGACCAGTTTACCTACCAATGGGTTTCCTGGTTTTCTCACACCTGTACTCCACACAACAGTCTTTCAAAGCAACTGGCTACTTTTCCACATAGACTGTTAGCCCATTGGTGGAAGACGTTATCAAACGTCGGAAAGAGTGTTGGCCGAGTTGGTATTCGAACTCACTACCGACTGAGCTACCGGCACTGTTTGGTAGGCGTCTTTTAAATCAACTCCTTTAATACTGTTTACGTGTCTGGAGAACTGTCACAGACAAGAGCAGACAGAAACCAGTATATGCCGTCAATAAATGTCTCTGGTTTAAATCCCGGGCGTTCAAGATTAAATTTAGTTTGGCTAAATTGATGCCGAAAGTCAACACGTTTTACCTTTCCCAGATTGTTTGGCATAAACCCATTCGAGATTGACATTTCCCAGGATGATTTCTCTTCAACCCTATCCCTCATATTGACGCTTTCTGACACTTTGCAGCAGACGACTTTTGAAAACATTGGTCGTCTTCAAATATTAGAATTATAATTCTGTAATAAAATCATGTTAATAATTTCACTTTTCGATATAATAAACATCTAAATATTGATCGTTTATTCTTCAGTTTTACAACGAGCAATTTCTCATTTTTGCCACAATGTGTTTAACTTCTTTAAGTAATAGTACTTTCATTTATAGAGATATTCCATACTTTTTTGTAGATTTTCTGAAAGTCGTCTGTGCAGATGTGTTGTTTGTGGGAAAGGGTTAAACAATATCAGTAGTTTTATGGGATTTCGTGACTTGATTGATTGATTGATTGAGTGTGGTTTAACGCCGTTTTCAACAATTGTTCAGTCATATCACGGCGGCCAGTTCACCTACTTGTATATTTCCTGGTTTTCTCACACACAACATACTTTCCAAGCAACTGGCTGTTTTTCCATAAAGACTGTTAGCCCTTTGGTGAAAGATGAAAGACGCTTGTCACAGTGACTTTTGTCAATCGTCGGAAAGAATGTTGGCCGAGCTGGGGTTCGAACTCACATCCCCTGGACAGCCCTCGTCGCTTCCGACTAAGCTACCGGGGTTCGTGACTTGAGATACACACTTAAAACAGTGCAGATCATACGCAATAATATCAATTCGATCGTTATTGCTATTTGAAACTCATTTTGTATGACCTGTGCCACAAGTAAAGAGCCTGGTAAGCCGATGCATCCGCGCCGTCTGACCAAGCTCTGTATTATTGGCTGCCGAACCCAATATATTTATATTGATATTACTAACATTGGTAGTGTACTCTTCCAAACCCAATATATTTATATTGATATTACTAAAATTGGTAGTGTACTCTGCCGAACCCAATATATTTATATTGATATTACTAACATTGGTAATGTACTCTTCCAAATGTAATTATCGACAAGTAGATTTTAAAATTAAGCACTGAAAAGGATTATTTCAAAGCCGGTTATCTTTTTGACGTAGCTCTGCGTAGATAATTCATACCACATATAAACCATGCTCTGAAAGTCACATGGTTGACACTCCCAAAAAGTTCACTGAAACTCTACGGAATGATGCCTGTTTCAGAGAACAGATTAGGGATTTCCCAAGACATGGATATATCTTCAGTTTGTTTTTCTGTGATTACTGTTAGCATCTCCTGGGAGTTCTAGTTCAGATAAGTAGTGAAATATCTAGTTTTAAGTCAAACCGAGTCCCGCGTATACTCGATGATAAACACGTCATTGAGATATTTATAAGATATTAAATCATTTTGGCGATGTAAAAGTTCAACTACGATCATAAAGTGCGTTCAAATAACTGATACGTTAACATTATATAGTAACGAGCCGACATCTCGAAGTATTTCTGTTTTACTGTAGCTGTCATTGTTTCATTGGTGAGTAAGCTTAGAGTAACATTCACCTGAGTAGCAATGTGGTTTTAAACACTTTTATTAACAATTGCAATAATTAATATTTAATTCCTCCCTGAATAAATGTGTGTTTAAAACGCTCTGTTTCCTTGTATATGCCAGCGACTTTAAAACTGCCGATAGTTCAGAATAGCATATCAGATAGGTTTTCAATTTGTGTCGTGTTTTTTATTCATACCTGTATAAGACAGTGTTTCATATAATTTGGTATTTACCATAGTTGGTATGTTTCGGTTACATGATTATATATATTGTCAGGGGCGTAGCTTGGCAATAATCAATGTGTAGGCCGTCTCGTGAGAAAATCAGCATTGTGGACTCTGCGTAAAGTATCGACCCGGATCACCCTAAGCATGCCACAAAGGCGTACCCGGATATACACTGTTCGCCTCCTGTGGATTTTCTGTTTTAGGAATCACTACTCTATCTATCCCCCCTTAGACGGAATGTGTCGGCCGGATCAGTCTGCGCGGACAGCGCAGGCTGATCTGGTCGATACATTACGCAGATGTGCTTATATTCATTAAATGACGTTTTAAATGTCATGTTGGCGTTCGTTGTTGATTTATTTCAAGTCAAACGAGCGATCACTGCAAAGTGTCAATCATAGATGTTATAGCCGAGCATAAAGTGAAGTATACGGAATCATATGAAGCAGCACTTATTCACCTTTCTATTGGAGTGTGTAATCCAGCAATCATGGTGATGTACATTGTACTTGGAAAACCCAGCTTTGAACCTAAAACCAGCGAACAAATACACAAGATCATGAACTGAGTGCCGTTGCTGACGCCGCGTGGAAACGCGTGTCAGTATAGAATAGGTTTAATGTTTGTACCATGGGGTGACGTAATCGGAAAAGGAGCAGCCAACATTATTATTGTAAAGAAAAACTCTGTAATATGTTGGAAAAAGAAAAAATCTTTGTGAATCAATAAATTGTATTAACTGATTTAAGAAACAACACGATACAAAATACGTATGTCTTCTACCGTTATTACAAAACTTTAGACACATTTAATTTGTATTCAATAACCTTTCCCCAACTCCCTTGGCTACGCCTTTTTTAATAGTTTTTAACGGCCCTGACTCTAGTTCACTTTTCCCACATCTTTCTAGACTACGTTTTATTAATTGTTTGGATTACGGCCATACAAAAAAGTTTCAGGGGATGTTTTTGCCTATTCAAAAAAAAATTCAGTTGTATTTCTAAACTTCTAAACTTAAAACGTTCCTCCCCATACAGTTTGTTCATTCAGACCATTGTATTCTTGCTATACATTGACTATACATGTGAACTGTTTCTAATAAATATCTTTAAAGTTGTTAAAATTAATTTGTTTATATACTCCCGTTTTTGTTATCATACTTCTGCTAAACAGGAAGGAGAATAGACCCCACCCCCCCCCCCCCCCCCCACCCCCTCTCCTTCCAAAGCTTGTTAGAGCAGACTTTAAACCGTAAATTGGTAAAAATTAAGAAACTCAAGCTTGTATGACACATTATAGTTGCAGTCAATGTTAAGCAAACTGTAAACTTAATGGTTTCAGGACTAAACTTGTCATTTCAGGACTAAACTTCACATGCTGAATATCACATAGGTCGTAGCGTATAAAACGTCTAATCCCTACGTCAAAATTGACCCTTTCTGCTCTTGATAACCTTTTATTATAGACTATGGTAGCCAGGTGAGCAATATAGGCACATCTTGGCCTTGTTGTTTAAAAAAAGAGACATATGGCCTTCTTGTTCAATGATTAGTCATGCTTTAAAATCATGTGCGGCGTCTTTGATGCTTTGCATCAAAATTCGTCTTGTTATGTAACTGTAATAAATGAAAGGAAATGCACTAAACACATCAATCAAATGCAAGAGAATAGAAACTGACATAATCAAAAGAATCATATCGAGTTGGACAATGGTGGCAATGAGATGTCTCACTTGTTGTAGAGGCGGCGACCTTAGAGTCACGTCATTCGAGAGCCACACTTTACAGCTATTGAAGATCCAGATATCCCAGTGTCTCCGTTAAATCTGATCAGACTCGTCACTGAATCTGCTTGTGGATAGTTGTTACACAAATCTGATTCTACAAATTGACAGTTTGATCATTATTATAACAGAACACAGCCTTTATTTTCTCAAACCACAATGATGGTACACGGGTTAAAACAATAAACAGTAAACATGCAATTGTCACGAGACATGATGGAGGGAGAGAGAAAGAGAGAAGGAGAACGAGAGAGAGAGAGAGAGAGAGAGAGAGAGAGAGAGAGAGAGAGAGAGAGAGAGAGAGAAGAGAGAGAGAGAGAGAGAGAGAGAGAGAGAGAGAGAGAGAGAGAGAGAGAGAGACAGACAGACAGACAGACAGACAGAGAGAGACAGACAGACAGACAGAGCGAGAGAGAGAGAGAGAAAGAGAGAGAGAGACAGACAGAGAGGAGAGACAGACAGAGAGAGACAGACATAGAGAGACAGACAGAGAGAGACAGACAGAGAGACAGAGTCAGAGACAGACAGACATACATAGCGCGAGAGAGAGAGAGATACAGAGAGAAAGAGAGAGAGAGAGAGAGAGAGAGAGAGAGAGAGAGAGAGAGAGAGAGAGAGAGAGAGAGAGAGAGAGAGAGGAGAGAGAGAGAGAGAGAGAGAGAGAGTTAAAGAGAGAAAGAGAGACGATTTATTTCTAAACAAGTTTCTGCGAATGTTTGTTTTCGATTGACGTGGCACATCACTGATTGGACCATGAATCAGATTGGGTGTAATACCAATATTAACGCTGCACCATAAACCGTGGGATATCATACGCTTTATGTGAGAAAGAATGAAATGGTAGCACTATTGTCCCATCACATGATAGCTATTATTAGATTCTCCCCAGATTGATCGATTTAAAGAAAGGAAATTAGAAATGAGCCAGTGCATGCTAAAAGGTACAAGTTGGCATTTCTGAACAATGAATGTTCAAATCAGCCTGTCTATCAGACCTTTTAGAATATACACAAGTAGACAGCAGATTTTAACAGGCTTATGTTAGTCATATAAGTCGTTCCGTGAGAAAACCAACAGTATGGACTCACGGGAATAGAGGTATAGGGTAATGATTCATGCAACAGAAAATCCACAGGAGGCGAGAGGTCTCTGTCCGAGTTAGCCTGCGCGGCATGCTTAGGCTGATCCGGGTCTATACTTTACACTGAGTCAACATAAGAGTCCAGAGAAAGCGTTTTATGTTTTTGATGATAATTATGAATATGAAGTAGATTCCTAAAAAATACTAGTAGCCTGGTCACGACGTGTGTACGAAGATGTTTATTATTCCGACGTGCATGTTTGTCCTTTGAAACATTCATTGATTGACCAAGTTTGATGTTTGAGCATTGATTGACTGGTTGATTGTTTGGTGTTTTACGCCGTTTCCCGTTATCAGTTACCAGTTACCAGTACTACTGGTACATTTATCATCACACCAGCCATTCAGTCGTAATACTAACCCCGCAACCCTGATCGCCAAGACAGGCACTCATTACTACAGATGCTAGAGAAGAAACCCAATGCTTGATGCATCAATATTACCATTGCAATTAATGAATTGTCTATATGTTATAGTATGGGCCGGAGGCCTCTATACTTGAAATATATTTGATATTTGATCAAACTCTTCGGGAAGTTTTAATCAGGGTCTTTTACAATCATGCATAATGAGTTTATAGACCGTGTGAGATGAGATAAGTTACAAACAGTTTAAATTGAGGGAAGTTGTTGTGTAGGTCAACGATGTCGCGAAGTGACAACAGCCAGTGTAATCAATCAGATCTAATCCGATCTCACATACAGCAAATCTGCAGTAGACGAATTTGAAAATGTCTACTAAAAAAGTTGAAAACATTGTGGCAAAAGGAGAAATTGCTCGTTTTGACACGATATTTTCAAAGGTAGTCTGCTGCAGATGCGTCAAAATACGTCTGCAGGTGGGAAAGGGTTACTTTTTTTGTGCCCAATTCACTAAAGTAGACTCCTCCATATTCAAATTCGGGCGACTCTATTTGTTCGTGTAATACGAGTTTTGGAATATCTTGATAACTAAAATGCAAACAATGCTGATTTCATGTGCATAAAATGATGCTGTTCGAGGTGTGTCCAAAAAAGTTCGTGGACAAGAAGTCTAAATTAAAACCCAAACAGGTTAACACCACCATAATTTCGCTGTGGAATATACCATGTAATTCCATTGACTGTTCTGTTTATCTTTTGTACTGAGCCATTGCTGGTTTCCCGGCGCAGCTCAAGTCGTCATTATGACGTTAACGTCACTCTCCATCGCTGCAGTCATAATTTCAAAAATAGCAGCCCTCATCATCGAACATGTTCGGTGCCGTCTGATCAAGGATTAAAATATAATGTCATACCATTTTGTTTTCAAATTTTCACCTGACGCAGACGACACATGCGCCATTTAATCGCCTTTTTGTGTCATATAACTTTTAAATTTGCAGGAAATGCCGTCGAAATGACGTCAATGCTAACGTGCAAAATGTAATGTGTTCGTACCACACAATTGCCATGACTTTTCAATAATCAACGTTAGTTTTAGTTTTGACCTGCGCCGTAAAACTAGATAGTCAATACGCAAAATATGGTGTATTAATATGTTTTGATTTGACAATGTCATCATACTATCACAGCAGACGTATTTTATACTTTATTCAATATCTCTACAGTATTTATTAATATTATTATGCTGAAAATAATGTATTAAGAATGTCTACGAACTTTTTGTGCTCACCTCGTATGCGTGATAGGGTTAACGTGAACTTGGCATAAACAGTGGTGTTTAACATACGTTTTGATGCATCATTTGTAGATGGTTTTTTGAAGGCATTGTGTGCCAAAGGAAAAAAAAGCTCACCATGATCAATGTCTCATTGGAGCAGACTTTTTTTCAACTCTTTTTAAAAAAGTGCTCGTTCTTCTTTCGTTATATTTTAGTATGTCTGGCTAAATACTTTTAATTATTCTGCTACAGAGTTGGTATATTTGGGAAATTTATGCGGAAATGCTTTGATCATCAAATCCAGTTCTGTAAAGATACCCGCATGCTACCCACCGCAATCAAGAAATGTCTTCTGTCAACATGTTGATATGTAGAACATCTTCTTCTTCTTCCTCTTCTTCTTCTTCTTCTTCTTCTTCTTCTCTTCTTCTTCTTCTTCTTCTTCTTCTTCTTCTTCTTCTTTCTTCTTCTTCTTCTTCTTCTTCTTCTTCTTCTTCTTCTTCTTCTTCTTCTTTCTTCTTCTTCTTCTTCTTCTTCTTCTTCTTCTTCTTCTTCTTTTTCTTCTTATTCTTCTTCTTCTTCTTCTATTTCTTCTTCTTCTTCTTCTTCTTCTTCTTCTTCTTCTTCTTCTTCTTCTTCTTCTTCTTTCTTTCTTCTTCTTCTTCTTCTCTTCTTCTTCTTCTTCTTCTTCTTCTTCTTCTTCCTCTTCTTCTTCTTCTTCTTCCTCCCCCTCTTATTCCCCCTTCTTCTTCTTCTTCTTCTTCTTCTTCTTCTTCTTCTCTTCTTCTTTCTTCTTCTTCTTCTTCTTCTTCTTCTTCTTTCTTCTTCTTCTTCTTCTTCTTCTTCTTCCTTCTTCTCCTTCTTCTTCTTCTTTTTCTTGTTCATCTTCTTCTTCTTCTTCCTCTTCTTCTTCTTCCCCTTCGTTATCCTTATTCTTCTTCATCTTCTTCCTCTTCTTATTCTTTCTTCCTCTTCTTTGTTTTCTTCTTCTCCTTCTTCTCTTGTTGTTGTTGTTGTTGTTGTTGTTGTTGTTGTTGTTCTTCTTCTTCTTCTCTTCTTCTTCTTCTTCTTCTTCTTCTTCTACTTCAGCTTCTTCTCCTTTTTCTTCTCATCTTCTTCTTCTTCTTCTTCTTCTTCTCTTCTTCTTCTTCTTCTTCTTTCTTCTTCTTCTTCTTCTTCTTCTTCTTCTTCTTCTTCTTCTTCTTCTTCTTCTTTCTCTTCTTCTTCTTCTTCTTTCTTCTTCTTCTTCTTCTTCTTCTTCTTCTTCTTCTTCTTCTTCTTCTCCTTTTTCTTTTCTATCTCTTCTTCTTCTCTTCTTCTTCTTCTTCTTCCTTCTTCTTCTTCTTCTACGTTGATAGAACGCAAACTGCACGAAGTAATGGGAGAGAACATACCGTATACAAGGTAAAGCAATCGAAGGAAGTATCTTTGTCGTGCTAAATGAGATAAATCTTCGAAGTCGGTTCCGGAAAACTCCACCAAGGACTGGGAAGTGATGCAGTGAGATGATATAATTTACTAAATTGCCCTATCTTGCGTCACAAACCCTCATTGATTGAACGAAAAAGTTAGAGAAGAACTCAAATGCTACGATGCATCAATAGACCATTTAACTTTTCGGGAATTGTTAACCCTTTTCCCACCTGTAGACGCGTTTTGACGCATTTGCAGCAGACGACTTTGAAAACATCGTGAAAAAAGGAGAAATAGCTCAAATTATAGAGATTTTACATCTTTTGATAAAATACTTTCAAAGTAGTCTGCTTATAAAGAAAAACAAAAACATTTTTAACTTCAATTGAAAACTTTGAGGTCAGATGAGAAAAAGCTCATCATGAGCAATTTCTTCATAGGCCCACAATGTTTTCAGAAGTCGTCTGCTTTAAAGCGTCAGCGATCGTCTGTATGTGCATAAGAAATAATTTTTAATTGAAGATACTTTTTTTACTTTTCTCGGGCTGATTGATAGGGAAGGATGAATATTACAAAAGAGGACGCAGACCAATACATCGTTAAATCACCGGCTAATCTGGTCCAACAGTTGACAGTATATCTGTTCACGCGTCTCGAAAATCAGAATAACGATGCCTTCGGTGTATCATTGATGGTTTGGAGTTTTACGCCGGTTTCAACAATTGTTTTTCAGTTATATCACGGAGTTTTCTGGGTAAGTTACCATGACTACTGATCCGTTTATCCTAAAACCAGCCAGAAATCGTAATGCTAACCCTGCAATCCCGAGTACCAAAGAGAGCTGCCATTACTACCATTTATACAGGGTTTTTGTATGATCCGGCCAGATATCGAACCACACGACCTCCGAACCTGGGGCAGACGCGCAACCACTACAACACCGAGGCTGTCAATCGGTATATCAACGTCATCTGCCGTAGACCAGTCTCGCATCGTTCGTGTCAGAGATCATTAAAGCCCTACCCATAGACAACAGATCTGCAGCAGACGTCGTTTTCAGTAATGTACTGTAGCGAAAATGTTCTTGTACATTGACATACTAGCCTATTTAATATGTTAAATTACTTGACATGTTAACATATATAATATGAACCGTCCCTTGAGAAAACCAACAGTATAGCCTCTGCGTAATGTATCGACCCACATCAGCCTGCTCAGTGCGCGCAGACTCATATGTGCATGTACTTGCCATTGTTAATATAGCACAATGTTTAATGTTTTATAAAGGCGTCAGAAATCGTCTGTATATGGAATGGGGATAAGTTTATTTTTGAAAATATCTTCTAGTGCTGATTTGATAGATAATAACTAACTAATAAGGAACACTAAGAAAGAGGAACAGACCAGTCCATCGTTATGTGTGCAGGCTTAATCTTGTGCAACAGTTGACAGAACATTAGTCGAGGGCTTGGCGTGAAACGGTTGTAACTAAAATTGGTATTTCTTTACCAAGGTTAATCACCTCGCCATAAGTCTTTATAAGCGTTAAATCATTTTTCTTGGTAAACTAATGGAAATTTAGGTGCCATTGCTCGTTCTGAGCAATGGCAACCTACATTTGATTTTGTTTACAAAGGGGTCAAAATTGCCCCATAAACCAGGGTTTTCAAAATAAGGGTTTTAGTTACAACCATTTCACAGCCAAGCCCTTGATCTGTTCACAGCGTCTCATAACGTATACTGTGAAAGAGAGTGCGTGCCAGGGGAACAGGGTCTGACTCTCGTATCAAGTCCCGTGATGAACGGGTGCTGACGTTGTGATTTTTCCGCACATACGGCACTAATACTGGTTAAGTCACCAGGAGGTACACATCCAGCAGTGATTGATATAAGCTGAAAGCTTGTTTCGCAATCGATGTTAAAATAAATAAGTTTAAAACTTGAAGTAGAATAACGATACCGTCGGTATATCGACGTCATCTGCTGAAGACCAGTCTCACATCGTTCGTGTCAGAGGTTATTTACCCCTTCCCATAGACAACAGATCTGCAGCAGACGACTTTGAAAACATTTGTTGGCATCATTATAGAAACCATCTATTAATGAAAGTGTAATTGTTAAAGAGTGTGGTAGTTATAGAGGCAACAACAGAGGAATCGGCTCAATTTCCACTTCAGCTTTGCATCAAAAGATGTCTGCTGCAAAATTCGCCCAGTATGCTCCTACATTTCGAAAAGGCTTTAGTTAATGTCTTTCAAAAGAAATGAGACCTCGCATTCCTTTCAGACGCCGGAAATATACGAGTTTTTAAATCTGACTTTAATATAAATAGCATACACGTTATTTGAACGTAATTCTTAATTCAAAATACATGACGTAACAAAGGCTATAAAAAGTTACACTAACGGAACTTAAAACAATCAAACACTAAAACAATATTTGATGTTTTTATGGCAATAGTCTGCTATAGATGCGTTTAATTCCAGTTAAGTTCGCATTACAAAAACAGTGGGAATACCGATTGTCTAACAACGACCAGACTAGAATGAGTAAGTACAGGCATGTTAAAAAAGAAATTATGATCACGTACTTGACATTGTTAACATAGCGAAATGTTCATGTGCTTGACATGTTCACGTAGATAATATACTCATGTTCTTGACTTTGTTAACATAGGGAATATGTTAATGTGCTTAACTTTGTTAATATAGCGAAATGTTCTAGTATTATATAATATGTTCATGAACTTGAATTTGTTAATATAGGGAATATGTACATGTACTTGACTTTGATATCACGGGGAATATGTTCATTTACTTGACTTTGTTAATATAGCGAAAATGTTCATGTACTTAATTTTGCTAATACAGCGAAAATGTTTATGTACTTGTAATTGTTAACATACGGAATATGTTCATGTACTTGACTTTGATAACATAGGGATTATGTGTATGTACTCGACTTTGATAACATAGGGAATATGTTCATGAACTCGACTTTGATAACATAGGGAATATGTTCATGTACTTCTCTTTGATAACATTGGGAATATGTGTATGTACTTAACTTTGTTAATATAGCGAAAATGTTCATGATTTTGACATTGATAACATATATAATATGGTCATGTACTTCACATTGTTTTGAAACATAGTTGAATTTCTGCAGATATTTTGAACAAAAGTTGACGTGACATCATACACAATCACGCGATGAAATGACGCCAAGTAATGAACTATTTAAAGCCGAAAGGGGTGAATAAATAAAGATTTGCTCGTTATTTCAATGTGCTCTGTAACATTGCTCATAAATAATAATTAAAGAATAATTCTAACGAAAACATTTTGATATCGATCCATTTAGTTTCACCTAAAATGATATATATACATGACAATGTGCATCATGATCTGACGTCATTTTATTATGCTAAATGGTCAGTCCGGGAACCTTTCGACCGCACCACGTACTTGACTATTTTTTTTATAAAAAGCTTTTCAGAATTTACATGGGCGGACAAGTTGTTGTTAGGATGAACTATATGTAAATGCCTCGAAAACAATAAGGTTGCAATTGTTTAAATACAGTAAGTTATGATACATTTGAATTTCTCGTGTTTCCAAAGTTTGTGATTCATTAGCGTCGTATTTCATAGTATTACTTGCTCTTTGCGATTATTCACTCGTCCCTGATTAGACATGCAGCAAACGTTAATGTTGAAGTACCATAACAATATCAGCATTAAATAACGTTAATGTTGAAGTACCATTACAATATTAGCAGTAAATAACGTTAATGTTGAAGTTCCATTACACTATCGGCATTAAATAACATTAATGTTGAAGTACCATTAAAATATCGGCATTGAATAACGCTAATGTTGAAGTACCATTACAATATCGGCATTGAATAACGTTAATGTTGAAGTACCATTACAATATCGGCATTGAATAACATTAATGTTGAAGTACCATTACACTATCGGCATTGAATAACGTTAATGTTGAAGTACCATTACAATATCGGCATTGAATAACGTTAATGTTGAAGTACCATTACACTATCGGCATTGAATAACGTTAATGTTGAAGTACCATTACACTATCGGCATTGAATAACGTTAATGTTGAAGTACCATTAAAATATCGGCATTGAATAACGTTAATGTTGAAGTACCATTACACTATCGGCATTGAATAACGTTAATGTTGAAGTACCATTACAATATCGGAATTGAATAACGTTAATGTTGAAGTACCATTACACTATCGGCATTGAATAACGTTAATGTTGAAGTACCATTACACTATCGGCATTGAATAACGTTAATGTTGAAGTACCATTAAAATATCGGCATTGAATAACGTTAATGTTGAAGTACCATTACACTATCGGCATTGAATAACGTTAATGTTGAAGTACCATTACAATATCGGCATTGAATAACGTTAATGTTGAAATACCATTACAATATCGGCATTGAATAACGTTAATGTTGAAGTACCATTACACTATCGGCATTGAATAACGTTAATGTTGAAGTACCATTACACTATCGGCATTGAATAACGTTAATGTTGAAGTACCATTACAATATCGGCATTGAATAACGTTAATGTTGAAGTAATATTACAATATCGGCATTGAATAACGTTAATGTTGAAGTACCATTACACTATCGGCATTGAATAACGTTAATGTTGAAGTACCATTACACTATCGGCATTGAATAACGTTAATGTTGAAGTACTATTACACTATCGGCATTGAATAACGTTAATGTTGAAGTACTATTACAATATCGGCATTGAATAACGTTAATGTTGAAGTACCATTACACTATCGGCATTGAATAACGTTAATGTTGAAGTACTATTACAATATCGGCATTGAATAACGTTAATGTTGAAGTACCATTACACTATCGGCATGGAATAACGTTAATGTTGAAGTACCATTACACTATCGGCATTGAATAACGTTAATGTTGAAGTACTATCACAATATCGGCATTGAATAATGTTAATGTTGAAGTACCATTACAACATCGGCGTTAAATAACGTTAATGTTGAAGTACCATTACACTATCGGCATTGAATAACGTTAATGTTGAAGTACTATTACAATATCGGAATTGAATAACGTTAATGTTGAAGTACCATTACAATATCGGCATTGAATAACGTTAATGTTGAAGTACCATTACAATATCGGCATTGAATAACGTTAATGTTGAAGTACTATCACAATATCGGCATTGAATAATGTTAATGTTGAAGTACCATTACAACATCGGCGTTAAATAACGGTAATGTTGAAGTACCATTACAATGTCGGCATTGAATAACGTTAATGTTGAAGTACCATTACAATATCGGCATTGAATAACGTTAATGTTGAAGTACCATTACACTATCGGCATTGAATAACGTTAATGTTGAAGTACCATTACACTATCGGCATTGAATAACGTTAATATTGAAGTACCATTACAATATCGGCATTGAATAACGTTAATGTTGAAGTATTATTACAATATCGGCATTGAATAACGTTAATGTTGAAGTACCATTACAATATCGGCATTGAATAACGTTAATGTTGAAGTACCATAACAATATCGGCATTGAATAACGTTAATGTTGAAGTACTATTACACTATCGGCATTGAATAACGTTAATGTTGAAGTACTATTACACTATCGGCATTGAATAACGTTAATGTTGAAGTACCATAACAATATCGGCATTGAATAACGTTAATGTTGAAGTACTATTACACTATCGGCATTGAATAACGTTAATGTTGAAGTACTATTACACTATCGGAATTGAATAACGTTAATGTTGAAGTACTATTACAATATCGGCGTTAAATAACGTTAATGTTGAAGTACCATTACCATATCGGCATTGAATAACGTTAATGTTGAAGTACTATTACAATATCGGCGTTAAATAACGTTAATGTTGAAGTACCATTACAATATCGGCATTGAATAACGTTAATATTGAAGTACTATTACAATATCGGCGTTAAATAACGTTAATAATGAAGTACAAATTACAACATCGACGTTAAATAACGTCGTTTTGTCTTTTAAGTAGTATCTCCTAGTTACTGAAACATCTTTTCAAGTTCAAAGAAACGTCTTGATATATGATCAAGTACTTGATATGTTAACATAGGGAATATATACACCTTCTTGACATGTTAACATAGGGAATACGTACTTGTTCTTGACATGGATAACACAGGGAATATGTACATGTTCTTGATATGTTAACAAAGGGAATATGTTCATGAAGTTGACATGTTAACACAGGGAATATATACACGTTATTGATATGTTAACATAGGGAATATGGTCATATACTTGACATTGTTAACATATATAATATGATCATGTACTTGACATTGTTAACATAGGGCATATGTTCATGTTCTTGCTATATTCACAAAGGTAAAATGTTCATCTTCTTGACATGGATAACACAGAGAATATGTAAATGTTCTTGCCATGTTAACATAGGGAATATATACACGTTCTTGAGATGTTAACATTGGGTATATGATTATGTACTTGATATGTAAACATATTGAATATGATCATGTCCTTGATATTTTAACATAGGGAATATTTACACGTTCTTCATATGTTAACATAGGGAATATGTTTATGTACTTAACATTGTTAACATATATAATATGATCATGCACTTGACATTGTTAACATACGGAATATGTTCATGTTCTTGATATGTCCACAAAGGTAAAATGTTCATGTTATTGGCATGGATAACACAGGGAATATATACATGTTCTTGGCATGTTAACATAGGGAATATATACACGTTCTTGATATGTTAACATAGGGAATATGATCATGTACTTGATATGTTAACATATTGAATATGATAATGTACTTGATATGTTAACATAGGGAATATGCACATGTTCTTGATATGTTAACATAGGGAATATTTACACTTTCTTGATATGTTAACACAGGAATATATTCATGTATCTGACATCTTAACATAGGGTATATTTACACGTTCTTGATATGTTAATACAGGGAATATGTTCATGTACTTGACATGTTAACATAGGGAATATGCACATGTTTTTGATATGTTAACATAGGGAATATTTACACTTTCTTGATATGTTAACACAGGAATATATTCATGTATCTGACATCTTAACATAGGGTATATTTACACGTTCTTGATATGTTAATACAGGGAATATGTTCATGTACTTGACATGTTAACATAGGGAATATGCACATGTTTTTGATATGTTAACATAGGGAATATTTACACTTTCTTGATATGTTAACATAGAAAATATGTTCATGTACTTGACATGTTAACATAGGTAATATATACATGTTCTTGATATTTTAACAAAGGGAATATAGTCATGCACTTTACATGTTAACATAGGGAATATGTTCTTGATATTTTAACAAAGGGAATATAGTCATGCACTTTACATGTTAACATAGGGAATATGTTCATGTACTTTACATGTTAACATAGGGAATTTGTTCATGTACTTGACATATTAACATAGGGAATATATACACGTTCTTGATATGTTAACATAGGGAATATGTTCATGTACTTGACATGTTCACATAGGGAATATTATACACGTTCTTGATATGTTTACATAGGTAATATGTTCTTGACATGTTAACATAGGGAATATGTTCATGTATTTGACATCTTAACATAGGGAATATGTTCATCTACTTTTCATGTTAACACAGGGAATATGTTCATGTACTTGATACGTTAACATATGGAATATGTTCATGTACTTGTTATGTTAACATAGGGAATATATACACGTTCTTGATGTGTTAACACAGGGAATATGTTCATGCACTTGACATTTTAACATAGGGAATATGTTCATGTACTTGACATGTTAACACAGGGAATATATACACGTTTTTGATATGTTAATATAGGGAATATGTACATGTTCTTGATATGTTAACATAGGGAATATGTTCATGTACTTGATCAATACCCCGGTTATAATCATTAAACGAATGACCAACACAGATAAGGGGGTAAGAGAGCTTTATTCTGATAAACTAACTAACAGCTCCACTACAAAAATATCTAAAGCGCGCATATTTAAGATAACATTAAACAAGTATTCCAAACATACTTTTCAGTGTAAAAAGCGCGCACATACAAAACATGACATATTTAATACATAATGCAAAACGTGCAAATGACATTAGCATGAATTATAAAAAGGCATGCGCAATGTATAGCTAGCTACTAGTATACTATACTAATTATCGTAAGTCCCAAATCCATAAGTAGGTGTAGGTAGAGTACCAGAACTAGCTACCTAGAAGCAGTACCGAGTTAACTATGTTTGATGCTCGGCATTTTGGAGTGCACGTTGCATACTTTGGATAATGGTATATCGCGTTGTGACGTCATTAGAGATGTAGTTTTGATAACAATGGGATCGCCAGTCGCCCAGCAATTTAATAGCATCTGCTGAAAGTCCTATTTTAAAACAGAAAGTAGCACCACCACGTCTAAAAGAGTGACTAGCAATATTTGAGGTATCTATACCTGCGAGTCTTAAGCAATTTTTAACACGGTCAATGAATTGTTCGCTTGTGAGGGGTTTAATTTGTCCATTATGCCTGTATACAAAAGCGGGTCCATTGATGTCAGAAGTGATGACGTGCTGTGCCGCGTTGAAGAGGGCCTGGACGGGTCATAACTGGTGACCTTTCAGGCGCGGTAGAGGTACATCAAAAGTTCGTGACCCGAATTGTATCGTTTTACTCCAGCGAATGTGTAGTAGAGCGCCCCAACGATGATAGATTATGTAACAGCGTCTGAGATGTTTATTTTGGTCAAACACCACTCCCCTGGTAGTGAGCACATTGCTGTTACGTAATAAGCCATAAAACATGCAGAGCACGGCGGCCCACACTGTCGAGTCACGTGATTTTGATAAGTCCAGATGCGCCAGGATCTGATGTAACATGTCTGGCGTAATGGGCTTTTTACGGATCGTTGCATCGCCAAGATGTCGTCGGATGCCTTGCAAGGTGCAATTAAGTATAAATTTGTTTGACAATTGATTGGGTAAATTTCATTCAGCGTGTAATATACGAACAATGTTCAAATATTGTTTTAAAGAGTTAAACTTCAACGATTTTGAAAGAAACGCAGCATAACGGCACAATGTTTGTGTAGATGCAGGTATAGCAGGGTATCCAAACTGGGTGCAAAAGTTTATGTAAGAGTTTTTGTGTGACGTAAACGTTCGTTTCGTATTTGCCGAATATGCAAGTTGCTCAGCTGCTTGGCGCGCGAAGAATGCTCACGCCGGACAATAGCGCTGATAATCCCGGCATAGTCACGTGTTCCCCTTCAAGGGGCACCAAGCAGGGAGCGGCTATTGACCATTCGTTTAAATACAATTAACTCTTAATTACACTTATTCCTCTCCAGACAAAGTGATGCGATCGGGATTATATAAAACGATACTTCCATCCCGCTGCTTGATACGGTCGACTTGTTACACCTCAAAATTGTTCTCTTCTGCTTAAAAGGTTTCCAAAATTATTATCAAATTGAATTATATACTCTTGTCTGAACGTGTATTTACTTTCGTTTAATAGGCTCATGTTTTAAAATTCAGATACCTCTAAAACTTAATATTTTAAAACAGCATAAAAACGTACCATCGTATTTGATTATAAACAAAAAGTTTAAGCGAGAATCTGACATGGCGATGAAATAAATTCGTTGATAGAATCGCTATTAAATCGCAGAATAACCGAGAGGAACGTGAAACATACGCCGAGTTTTGAGATCGAAAATGACACAGGGCCTCCTGGGTGCTGTAGCATATTTTGAATTGCTCTTACTATTGCGTCGTTATTCATGTCGCAACACAGATTAGAGAAATAAACCGTCTGAAATAATGCCAGTTAGTTAGCAGGAATCACACGCTGCTCTTAGGATTCCCCTCATGTTTCGTTTAATTTCTATATGCTTTTGTAGGTTAACCCTTTTCCCTCATATCGACGCTTTTCTAACGCTTCTGCAGCAGACGGCTTTTTGAAAACATGGCGACAAAAGAAGAAATTGCTCAAAACGAGCAATTTCTCCTTTTGTCACCATGTTTTCAACTCTGTTCAAGTATTGTACTTTCATTTAAAGGGAGTTTCCAATTTGTGTCGGGTATGTTTTCAAGGTCGTCTGCTGCAGATTTGATGTATGTGGGAACGGTTTAAAAAAAACGCTTTCCCAATTGGAGACGCTATTGAACGCATACACAACATTTAAAAGGAATGTGACGAAAAAAAAAAAAAGATGCTCGTAATGAACTCTTTTTGATAATCTTACTTCCATGTATAGAGAATTCAAAGTCGGCTGCTACATATTTATCACGTGTGGGAAAGCGTTATACATAAATGCATCCGGTTTCTGATAATGTTTCGTTGTAGCGGTGATCTACGAAGACATATCAACAGTGTACGTACTTCCCGACCGGTCAGTGCGACCAAATGCTCTAATCTGTCTCAGCACTTGTTCGCCATTTGCTTATAGAACAATTTAATCATGTTCTGTATTGCAGTATCCATTCCAATCCTTAACAAGACTGCGTTTGAAGGTCTTTTGAAAACGTGTAATATTTACGTTAATGTTGGTCTTCCATTAGCAACGTTAATAGCACCATATGTATGATTTTTAGAAAGTGGTATATCGCCTCAGTGCAACCATGACTATCATCCCATTTAGACATGAGTTAAATTGTATGAGATTAAACATTTTCAAAACTGCTCAACTAAAAAAAAGGCGATTCCTCGACATAGATGGAATGCCTTTTCGTAACGCCAGGGGCGTAGCTCCCTTTAGGCACTGTAGGCACGTGCCTACACTTTTTTTCTAAAAATGCCCCAAAATGCAGCTGCAGCGATACACATCTGCGTAATGTATCGACCAGATAATCCTGCGCTGTCCGCGCAGACTGATCCGGCCGACACATTCCGTCTAAGGGGGGATAGATAGAGTAGTGATTCCTGAAACAGAAAATCCACAGGAGGCGAAAAGTGTATATCCGGGTACGCCTGTGTGGCATGCTTAGGCTGATCCGGGTCGATACTTTACACAGAGTCCACACTATTGATTTTCTCACGAGACGGCCTACACATTGATTATTGCCAAGCTACGCCCCTGAACGAGCCCGTTTTCAGGTTTGAATCAGCATTTTCTATGACTGAGTCTGGGAGAGCAACATTTTGAAGAACTAATTCTGATTCTTATAATTAGTTTGACACTACCGATTTGGTTTCACGGTAAGTGTCTTGTGTAAATAGTCTATCTTCAAAAGATTGAAGCGAAACACCGGTACATCAAACATAATGTACTATCCTTTTGAACGGTGCACCATCAATAGCCACCTTAACTTTTCAGCGCCGAATGAACTAAAGTACACTCTGCCATGTTCAAAAGCGATCCACTGCCTTTTTCATGTAATAATGGTTTTGGAATATTTTGATAACAAAAACGCAAACAATTCAGATTTCAGGTGAGACAGGTTATTTCGAGCTCTCTCACCTGAATCTGTATTGTTTGCACACACTTCTTTTTAATTACGCGAAAGTCTTGTTTCTAATACATGGCGATCAGCACATATCGATACCACGTGGATAAACAACATTTCTTGATAGTGACTTTTTAAACTAATTAAATGTTCAAACACCAATGATGGTAATAAAAACTGGAGTTATCGCGGAATTTGACAAGGCACAAATGAGACGAGACAGTGCAAATATTTATGCCATTCCCAATGTAAACAAACTATGCAGGCTGGCTAAATTGGAATATTTGTAAATTTTATTTCTTATAAATAACTGACTGGCGTCATGACAGAATTTTACGAGCGGCGATGGAGGAGATCATTGTATGGACTTTTGTTTTCAACAAAATGAATATTTGGATGTCTAGTGCGACCGCCTCGTTGGTGTAGTGGTAGAGCAACCGCATCGGGTGACGCGGGTTCGATCCCCGGCCGGGTTTAAAACAATGGTAGTAATGGTTGCCCTCCTTGGCGCTCAAGGTTGTGGTGTGAGCATTACGACGGACTTGCTGGTGTCAGGATAAACGAGCCAGTAGAACTGGTAAATTACACAGGAAAACGCCTCTTTTATAAATGCGTTTAGTCAGACACGTTTTAAAATAATACAAAGAACAAATGCGGGGTTTTTTTCACGGCAAAATAATTGTCTAAAACGATGTTGAATTATAAGATAGCCAATATTTGTTTCCCAAAGATAGTCAATAACAGCACAATACTCCACTCCTGGACGCTAGATTACATAATTGTGGGGATATTCCTCATAATTGTGAACAGTCAGACTTTGGCTAACAAAAGGTCAGACGGTCTTTTTTTTAGATTAATGTAAAAGTGACATCTGGTACGTCAGGATTAAATACCACCGATTCTTACTTTTTCCTGATAGTGGAGGGTAATGGCATTTGAGCCGCCTCGCGAGAAAACAAACATGGTGGACATTGCGTAAAGTATCGAACCGGATCAGCCTAAGCATGCCGCGCGGGCTTACCCGGAGAGGCACTATTCGCCTCTTGTGGATTTTCTATTTCAGGAATCATTACTCTATACCTCTATCCCCCTGAGACGTGATGTGTCGGCCCGGATAAACCTGCGCGAACTGCGCAGGCTGATCTAGGTCGATACATTACGCAGAGGCCATAATGTTCGTTTTTTAGCGGGACGGCTCATTTCATGGTATATAACTGATGTATATATGCAGGTGAATTAAAGCCACGTTGAGCGATTACGGCTAGCGTGCATCAACGTTCACTGTAGACCCGGATTAGACTTACATACGCCTCGTTTCACAAGAGTATTCACTGTGCGCCAATAAGCAATATATCATAAGATAATTAATTTGACACAAATGTGTTAACACTTATCGCGCCGATTTTCCAAAAGTAGACAATTCCTTGATCGAAATTTGGTTTATCCATTTTTCATGTAACTAGAGCTTTTGCATATTTTGATAAGTAAGGGCAAACAAAACTGCCCGTATGCAGGTGAGACAGTACGTTCCGAGCTGAATTTGTATTGTCTGCGAAATCCCCAATATTGCTTTTGGCACTTCTGAAAAAAAGTAAGTGTCAGTCCTTCTTGTATCGCGCGCATGATCTGTGTTTCATTAGAAGCAGTGTTCTGCACGCAGGAGGTCAATATAGACATGTTAGTCCCCCCATAACTACAATATTTACCTCCCTTGGTAGCCAGTTTGATAGGCGAATTTCTTAATGTTGAATAGGGAAAGACAAAGTAAAATATCATTAAATAACTACATGTACAACAATATCATAGTTTAGGAGCTGATATGATAAGATGGAGGTAACTAATGAAGTTACCACTTTCCCTCAAATGACATTTCTGCAGCAGACCACTTTGAACATATTTTATCAAAAAATGGAAAATCTCTAAAGTTGAATGGATAACCTATGACTAAAAGTGGAAAACATTGTGGCAAAAGGAGGAATTGCTCTTTTTGAGCAATTTCTTTTTTTGTCACTATGTTTTAAAAATAAACCTGCTGCAGAGGCGTCATAAAGAGTCTATATGAGGGAAAGGGTTATGGGAACTATGTATTGATTGGTCGTTAACACGACAGGGATTGGGTCAAATAAAGCCAAATAGTCCCTAAAAAAGCAAACATTTTGTTTGTGTAGAAATGAGTGTATACCATCACCAGAATGCATTGAATATATGGCATTGAGTTTCAATTCATTGTGAATGTGTATAGGATACACTGGAAATGATTAATTTGATAGTTTTAAGTAGTTTGACCATGTTTGAAAGTGAAAGTAGAGAATGCTAAAGACCGGTATTGTACGGGGCAGATTTGGTCCAAAATGACGGTAACCATTTTCGCCGGGTGAATTATTTCTTGCATAATGCATGACCCCCCTTTTTCTTTAGATTGGATTTAATTTTAAAGGTTAAACTCTTTTCATTGATAAAGGGTGTTCTACATTTGAAACGCTTAGCAGTCTGACAATTGAGGGCTGAAACTGGTCCATTTACATGGAAACAATGAAGGAATTTATTTGGTGTATTTTGACCTTAAGCGCCAATGGTTTTATATAGGATTTTGCGAACAATACAGACTAGTGTGGGTCAAGTCAAAACGAGCTGTTTAACTTGAAATCAGCATTGCTTGCCTTTTAATTATTAAATTGTCCAACACTATTTGACAAACAAATCGGAGTCGCCTCCTTCGAACATGGAATAGTCTTCTTTAGGACATTCGGCTCTGAAAGAATTAAACTATCTGATCGTTAGAGCCACGTCACGTCAAAAACACTTCAAGTCCAGCGATGATTCGGAATGACATGCGCTACCGTGAAATCCGATATTGACTTTCCAATCCGCCTTCCCTTCGAGGTATCTATTGATATGTGATGACCGAAAACAAACTGTACTCTAATATAGCTTGCTCTTAATTAGTTTTTACTTCCAAACCTTTGCAGGTCGATTTTCAAAAGAAGTGGTCCATATTCGGTTGAATTATATTACCAATGATACGTCGCTTGTGTTATGCTCTACTTTTAGCATTGAGTATGATTTAAGAATCAATGTAAATCCACTTTGTAATATATTCAAACTATGATATACACGTTATTGAACTCACTGGACTAATTAATCAAACACCAACATTCTAAGCACATGTGAGCCATGCTCCAACATTGTGGACTCTGCGTAAAGAATAGACCAGAATCAGCATAAGCATGCCGCGCACGCTAACCCGGACAGACACGTTTCGCCTCCTCTGGATTTTTTGTTTCAGGATACATTACTCTATACCTCTATCACCCTGAGACGGAATATGTCGGCCCGCATTAGCCTGCTCGGACTGGATCTATACATTACGCAGAGGCCATAATGTTAGTTTTCTCGTGGGACGGCTCATATCATCTGCGTAATGTATCGACCAGATCAGCCTGCGCTGTCCGCGCAGACTGATCTGGCCGACACATTCCGTCTAAGGGGGGAAGATGTATAGAGTAGTGATTCCTGAAACAGAAAATCCACAGGAGGCGAAAAGTGTCTATCCGGGATAGCCTGCGCGGCATGCTTAGTCTGATCTAGATCGATACATTACGCAGAGGCCATAATGTTAGTTTTCTCGTGGAACGGCTCATACGTAAACATTGGTTTTCTCGTGGAACGGTTCAAATGCATTTGTGTAGCCCCCATTCGCACACTCTGAACAGCTTCTATACTATTCGTTAATTATTTACAGAAAGTTCAGGATTCTCCTGACCAATATTCGTTCACTTGAAGAGATCATGTGTATGCATGCATGTATTTATCCACACTTCGTTTTCCTCGACCCCGCTTGATATGCGCCAACGGATTGCCTTTCTGAATTTCTAAGAAATTAAAATTTACGACGACGAGGCGGAAAATGTTATACGTTACCATTGGACCGCTGCTGTCATAGCTGTCATAATTAGTTCCTTGTTTATGACCGACGATCTCCATTGGGCTCACGTAGGTTCTACACGAAACACATTAAAAGTAATTACCCAGCCCTTGTAAATGATCCCGCTCCCATCTATTATTTTCGGTGAGGTTTTCCAAGTAATTTCATGGTAAATAGTTTGTGTTGTTAAGTGCTACACGGATGCCAATTATTGTCAATGAGAACAAGTTAACAGCCTCCTTGATCTTTATTATACGTTAAACGTCCAATTATCGGATAGCGTTATGCATCTTAAATTTCTTATAATAATTTTGTCACACACGAACAATCATAAATATAGTGACTTTGTAAATGGTTAATTAATATATAAAGTCCAAATCTATATTTGTAGATAAATGCAACTAGCCCAAAATACATCACATATAGTTATACATACATATATTAAGCTTTATTCATGTGTGTCCCTATACATTCCATTAACTCTCTTACTTTTAATATTGTACATTCATACACTGTAATGTTTTTTATGATTTGTGGGTTAAATCTATAAAAAAATTCTAGATGTAACAGACTAACTACAGAACGGATACATTTAAACATACTTTCATAATTGTTTGTTCTTCATAACTAAAATGTGTTTGTAGTAATTATAAAACTATTCGGCCAAAGCATACAATACTAATAATTGTAAGTCGTTGTTAGTTTCAATCCTGTCAGGGTTGTGATAGTAGCATTATGATTAGTGTGTTGACATGAATATGAAATTTCTAATACCCCATGTTGTCAATTTAGCAGTTGGTGTAGTAGACTAGCGTGAAACTAGTTTTAATCTTTCTGTGCCAATGGAGATAAGGAGAGTTTGCACATGGTTTACCATTATGTAGGGAATTCTATGTTAAACAATTCAAACAATATCATAACACATTGAGCGAAGCAGCACGAAAACAAACTTCTATCTAGTTTGGAAAATAACGAACATTTAGTTGAGTGTGAGGTTTTACTGTTTACTTAACTCCATGTGAATCTCCAAATATTGGTTGATTGATTGTTTGGTGTTTTACGCCGTTCTTAACAATTGTTCAGTTATATCACGGCGTGTCCTGGTCCTAGCTAGTTCATTCGTAATGCTCAGCCCCCAGGGGCGTAGCTTGGCAATAATCAATGTGTAGGCCGTCTCGCGAGAAAAATCAACATTGTGGACTCTGCGTAAAGTATCGAACCGGATCAACCTAAACATGCCACACAGGCGTACCCGGATAGACACTTTTCACCTCCTGTGGATTTTCTGTTTCAGGAATCACTACTCTATACATATATCCCCCTAAGACGGAATGTGTCGGCCGGATCAGTCTGCACGGACAGCGCAGGCTGATCTGGTCGATACATTACACATATGCTGCATTTTGGGGCATTTTGAGAATAAATGTGTAGGCACGTGCCTACAGTGCCTTAAGGGAGCTACGCCCCTGACCCCGAAACCCTGAGCGTTAAGAAGGGCAGCCGTGTCTACCAAACGTATTTGGTATGACTCGACCGGAGATGGAACCGGCGAAGTATTCGATGATTTTTTAATCGGTTTCGAACAAGAGGTCACCCGTTTCAGACATAACCACAATGACTTATAACTCAGTCATGTGCTGTTAGCATGACTATTGACTCGCTGGTGTCCGGGTAGATAGACCGGTAGTACTGGTAACCTACCAGTGAAACACCGGGGATATAATTGAACAATTGTACAGAGGCGTAAAATACCAAACAATCAATAACTTAATCAATCAATCAACACAAGTAATAACAATTCTTTCGTCAGCATTTGTCAAAACTGCAAGTTTATTGCTAGATTTAAGTATCCTGTATCCATGGCAATAGACCAATACAATTTTCTTTTCCCCAAATATGTCAAGCGTGTATTAAGTTCATAGCCGGTTATTACTGGATGTGCAAGCACGTCTGCAATATCTCTGTCATTCAGTGCAGTCACTTTGATTAATTTATCAACCGTTTTCCTTCTATACGGGTCAATTGTTTAGCGCCGGGGATCTGAGACCTGCCGTCCAGGGTTCGATCACAGTCGAGGCACGACGGTCATGATGTAGTGCCATTTGGCAAGTCTACTACTTGTTTGTTTACCCAGCGATCTTAAAAATGTGAACTGTTGCCGTGATATAACTGAAGTAATGTGGAAAACGGCGTAAAACCCCCAATAAAAAATCCTTTTATTCGCTTCTGTAAACATTTCTCACGAGTAATTCATAACAAGATAAGTCTGTATATACACTCGATGTTTTATCTTGGTAAACACTGTCCTAGTTTTATTAGAACATATTATTCGTAAAAGTGCAGAAACTTGCAAAAACAAAATCAAGATTTGCAGTAACAAAATCAGGAGCTCAGATAGCTAAGGGTTTAATTTCCGTGTGCACATTAAACGTTAATGTTTTATGCTCTTGGAAACCAAATAAGGATATATTTCGGTTTACACTTCAACCAATCAGGCAATATCACCTCTATAACATCTGTACTCATTATAGATCCAGGGTCCAATTCCACCAACCACACTTAGGACTAAGTAATACTTAAATACTTAAGGGCATATTCGTCATTTTTTTTCCCTAATATTTTGTTAAACATGGATGGTGTATTGTATTAAGTAAATGACTAATTGATATACTGTACATGTAGATAGTTACTTTGCTGCTTCACAACATTTGCTTTAAAGCGACTGAACTCCAGTTACCCAACTGTCGAAAAATATAAAATTTCCAATTTTAAGAAAATAAGTGTTATTTTTGTATTTGGGGCATTAAAATATGATAACTGACATATTACATACCACTCTAATCGGTGAGATTTTCTTGTTTTCGATACTTTTTCCATCGCAAATTCTACCCTGTCAGTAACGGGGTAAGTATTTTTAAATAGGAAACCCCTTCATCGGGACAATTAAAAACGACTCAAGTTCACTTTAGTGATAAAAAACGATACATTTTCTACCCTGGTTTTACTTGGATAACATAAAGAATAACATTTAGGGCGAATTCGATATTTTTTATTTTTTTTTATTTTCGTGCCATCTGGATTTCAGTCGCTTTAAGAAATGAAATCTTTAGCTATTCTTATTATGGCAACACACATGATGAACGATGTATTAAGTATTTTAGTATTACTTAGCGCTGAATAAAATTGAAATAGTTGGTCCCAGATGTATGTTCACACCGGCTCATTGTAATCTACCGTCTCACTGTTCTTAAATTAACCATACAACAGTTTCCAAGAACTTTATTAAAATGTTTTAATTTATCTACAGAAGTCTTTCCATTGTGTCACAACATACGCTGTGATTGGTCTTCCTGCAGCAACGTTATTTTCTTTTACAATACGAATCCTACTGGCGTTGTGACGGTAGATGTTATTGTTGACAATAAAGAGGATGCCACCATGACTATTATGCCGATTTAAAGGGACTGAATCCCATATGAGAAAAAAGCGAAAAAAAAAGAAAATTGTTAAAAATTGCTATTACCTTGATGTTTTTGCATGTAAGGCATTGAGATTTGCTGACTGATGTACTACAATATATGCACACTATTAATATTGCGTAGATGTTTCGTTATTTGCATTGTAAAATCTACTGTGTTAGTAACCCAGTAAATCTTAAAATATCGCTGTATATTTATCACGTGATCACTACAACCGAATTGACAATCTCCTTCCCAGAGTTGTTGTTCCTTACACTCACGCATACATGAATGTAATGAGTCGATAGTCTTAGAGAATGCCGAATTGAATCCACAAATTCAAATGAGCAAGAGGAAATTCCACGGTATTTTTAAACGGGAAAACACGGAGCGGACGTTTTTTTAACTGCTTATTTCCTATAAAATAATGAAAAACAAGACTTGTACGACCTTCTACAACATTCCGTTACATATATATAGACGTATTTTGGATTAACTAGAATAAGTATAAAATATAACGATTTTGGACCATTACATATATGGTGTTCAGTCCCTTTAACTACTTGTTACAGTAATCGTTGTAGTTTTAACGGACTTCTTCACTGATCCTTTTATGACCATCCTCGTTACCCAGGCTATTCATAACATATATGATATATTATCATATATTTCATGAATAGCCTGGGTTCCGAGGATGTTGATGTCAAAACTATTATTGGTCACCAGAAAGAACTCAATTCTCAAGTAATAAATATACATATTTTTCATAGAAGCAAATTGTTTATATTTCATATTGTTTATATTTCTTATTGTTTTTATTTCACATTGATTATATTTTGAATAAATTTGCTTCATTCAAGTTAACCCTTCGTCTTCAGTTGTGTGTATTGAATATGAAGGAGAATAGAAATGGTAGGGCTAAAGCATTGGCTTCATATTATTGATTTTTCATGAAAACTGAAAATAAATTGGCTTTCAGCAACTGCTAGATCTTACAACATTTCCCCTGAAACATGTTGGTTGTGATCTTGTAAAACATGCCTTCTTATGAGAATCCGTTTTTGTTTTTTAAATCGATAAAAATAGTCGGATCCTACCAAACCCAACATGAAGATACTTGTTTTAAGAATCTCCAACGGAATGTGTTTTCTCGTGATTTTCATGTTCCTATGATGCTTCTTTATAACATAAAACGATACCTAAATGATCTGACCGCAGCGACGCAGAATGAACCGAGCCTTTCCCTGTATCAGATTTTGGCTCAGAGATAGAGAAACGAAATCGTCATTCCAGAGGTCTCTGGTTCGGTTCCGCGAGAGCAGTAGACTGTCTTACACACTCAGCGAAAGTAGAAGTTTAGTACCCAGGAGTCAGACATTGATATTGATTGATATTAATTTATAAACATTTGAGATTTAATTTATTTTTGAAAAAGACAAGTTGCGTTTTCCCCCAAAAAGCCGTCAGTCGTCCAAAACATTTTATGCAATACATTGATAATATGAAACTAAGCTGTCAAAAGGATATCGACCATGTATTTTAAATCAATGTTCGGCCTCAGTCTTTGTACGATTTACATGTTTAACCATTTCCCATATACAACAAATCTGCAGCAGACGACTTTGGAAAACATCTGGACAAAAACATGGCTAATATCAATAAATGAAAGTGAAATAATTGAATATAGTTGAAAACACTGTGGCATAAGGCGACATTGCTCATCTCGAGCAGTTTCTATTTCGGCCACACTGTTTTCAAGAGTCGTCAGATGCATATGCGCCAGTAAGCGTATCGAGGGCTTCGCTTGAAACGGTTGTAACTCAAATTGGTATTTTTTTAACAAGGTTAATCACCTCGCCATAAAGTCTTTATAAGCGTTAAATCATTTTTCTTGGTAAACAATGGAAATTTAGGTGCCATTGCTCGTTCTGAGCAATAGCACCTAAATTTGCATTGTTTACAAAGGGGTCAAAATTGCCCCTAAACCAGGGTTTTCAAAATAGGTTTTTAGTTACAACCTATTCACGCCAAGCCCTCGGTATGTAAGTTCTTTAACTTAAGCTTTAGTTTATTTACTTTACATCGATTGCGAAACAAGCTTTAAGCTTATATTAACTCTTTCAGCGCCGAATTGTTTAAAGTAGACTCTTCCATGTACGATCCCGGACGACTCTATTTTCATGTTATAGGATTTTTGGAATATTTTTATAACTCACAGTCAAACAATGCAGATTTCAGGTGAGACAGCTCGTTACGAGCTGACTCACCTGAATCTGTATTGTTTGCAAAAAGCTCAATATTGCCTTTGGCGCTGAAAGAGTTAATCACGCTCGATGTCTGCTTCCTGGAGACATAACCAGCACTCGCGTCATTTGTGTGGACAAATCCCAAAAACGCAGAACGTATGTATATGTTAAAGGGTTAAACCAGAGTCTCTTAAGGTCGGTATTCCCGCGACATGTCGCAATGCATTTATCGTGTCTAGAATGAATGGTATACATAGTACTACAATCATCCGTTTACCATATCATATATATTCCATTTGATTACGTTATTATACCTTGTCATTACTAGTATTGTGTATGCTTCTTCAACATGCTCCACGGATAAACATTCACAATCAACCTCTATACGGTCTGGGCGTGACACGCTATCCTCATCATTATGAACTTATTCACTAACTAATCCACTGGAGTTCGTATGAGCGTTGTTCTACCTGCTCATCCATGCTATATATGAATTTCGCTGTGGCCGGGTGGTTAGCGTCGGGGATTTCGAAACCGGGTGTCCCGGGTTCGATCCCCAGTCGCGGCACTACGGTCATGGTGGAGTGCCCTTGGGCAAGGCACATTTTCTAGCCTAGTACTGGTTTGTTTACCCAGGGATCATGAATAAGTGAACTGTCGCCGTGATATAACTGAAATATTGTTGAAAGCGGCGTAAAACCCCAATAAATAAATAAATAAATAAATCATCCATGCTATAAAGCTAAAAGAGTACACTTGAATATTGCTTTGCAGACATTATTTGAAACTTTCATTGTCTGATTGGCGAATAGTGCAAACAGAACCTGATCTGTGTTGGTGAGCAGGATGATGTGGTTCTACACTGGTCGCAAATGCCCTACGATTGATTTTCGAGATCACCTATCATATTCAGATATAGCGTATTCGGGTTTCTTTAGAAACATAAAAGACAATATTAAGTATCGATGCTTGAAGCCATTTTGTTTTTGCAAATAAACGACAAACATAAATAAAAAAAAAAGCCAAAATTGGTGTGATACCTTGTCATTTTGATTTTGCCAAATTAAAACAATAGAGTTTTATAAAGAATCATGCAAATCTACTTTATCAAAGAAGTAGAATAAGGGAAAAAAGAGAACAATTCTGAAATGACGTATGTTCTTATTAAATCAGGACCGTAGTTAAACAGTGTACATCTAAATTTGTTTATATTTAATAACACGTTTAGGAGATTTGGTCGAGATGTAAAAGCGGGACTTGTTAAACTGTTTAAATAATTAGGTTGGGGAAAGAGAAGGCGTTTGATCTAAGGCCATTGAGTTTCATTTTGTTTGAAACGATCAATACTCTTTTAACCCTTTCTAACCTGCAGACGCATATTGACGCAATAGCAGCAGACGACTTTTGAAAACAGTGTGGCCAAAGGTGAAATTGCTCATGATGAGCAATTTCTCCTTTGGCCATACTGTTTTCAACTTTATTTAACAATTAAGCTATCTTTTATGGAGATTTTTCAGCTTTTTGTCACTATGTTTTCATAGTCGTCTGCTGCAGAATTGTTGTATGTGGGAAAGGGTTAACATTAACATTTTTTTTCTTCTTCAAATCTGTTAAACCGCCAACATTGTTAAATGCTCGTTTACTGGAGCTAATGTGAAGGCATACGCCGAATGTTAAAATAATAAGGCATGAGCAGAATGTTAAAATGATAAGGGATTGTGAATGTATAAGTATATGAAAGTGTGTGGATCTGTTACTATGGATTAAATAAACTACTATCGCGACCAGGAATCTCAATTTTGAAACATCATGCGACCGTAAACAGGGATTATTCTAGATGCGTTTATTCTGGCTTCACGCATTAAAAAATAAAGACTGAGTTTTATGGCGTCTGCTCACGAAGTTCCGAGAATTTAAAACTGTATGAGAGCATAGAAAAACTACCCTTAGCGTATGTATAATAATTGTAGATATACAGGTTTTCCCCCGCCCAGCTATGCTACATGATACAAATAAGCCGTTCCACGGGAAAACCAACATTATTGACTATGCGTTATGTATCGACCCAGATCAGCCTGTGCAAGTCTCAGGGGGATAGAGATATAGGGTAATGATTCCTGAAACAGAAAATCCACAGGGTAGCCTGCGCGACATGCTTCGTCTGATCCGGGTTGATACTTTACGCAGAAACCACAATGTTGATTTTCTCGCGGAACGGCTTGAATGTAAACTGTAATTAAGGAGATTCTTCAAATGTTTAGTTACCAATTGGCGAACCGTAAAGAATAATATTTGACTTGGCAGACGTTCTAAATCTACATTGGTCGCAATTGTGCTACGCTTGCTTGTTTTCTGTTTTTTTAGCATAGTTCATATGAATGTACTAGATGTGGAAGACAGTAGTACAGAGGTAGAGCGTCGGCCTCTTGTACCAAAGGTCCCGGGTACGAATCCCGTGATGAGCGGGTGCTGCCTTTTGGGATTTTTCCACACAAACGGCGCGAGTACTGGTTAAGTTTCTAGGAAGCAGACATCGAGCGTGATTAAAACAAGCTTAAAGCTTGTTTCGCAATCGATTTAAAATAAATAAGTTTAAACTTAAGATATACTAAGGACAATGGTGTTATTCTTCAAAGACTTATACTTGTATAGTTGAACTTTCTACGAAAAGACAAATAATTTGAACCCATGCACTCGCTTCTGATAGTTTCTAACAATCTACCGTAGAAAGAAACAAGAATAATGAAAGAACGGCATGTTCAAACTCTGGCGACTGCATAATTTCATGAAACAAATGCTTTAGAATATTTCGATAGCTAAAATGCAAACAATCCTGATATCAAATGTCACGAGCTGACTCACCTGCATCTTTTTGTTGTGCAAAAACCCTAGTATGGCCATTGACGCTGTCACGGATAACGATTTCAACAAAACAAACTTAGCAATAACACATGGAGAGAAATGTACAGAAAGCTAGACCTTGGTAAACCAAACATAGTAAGCAATTGGCGGGTAAAGGATGCAATAATACCAATTCCCCCTCGTTTTCTGAAACTTATTTTCCTTTGAAAGTCAATAAAACGTCGTTTAAATACACTTCGGTTGGTAAACCGGAACGCGAAGACATTCCCGTGAAATGCTATCGATAGAAGGAGGCTTAGGCAAAAAACTACTTGCAAGACTGAGCGGTAATTTTATGCCTTGAAGTAAACGTCAAATTTCCCGATGATTTATTTGGCCCGGGAAATAGTTAGGGAGAGATATACGTTCTTACTTAAGGCGGATCAATACCTGCCGGAGTTCTTCTCTTTAAACTCGTTTCCTTCCACTTAGAACATTGTTTGACCTGCATTTGCATGTGTATTTTCTTGAATAGATGAATGCATTGATACATCTAGAAGGTACTTGTGATCTGAAGGTCAATTTGTTTCGCATAAATACATATCGAGGGCTTGGCGTGAAACGGTTGTAACTAAAATTGGTATTTCTTTAACCAAGGTTAATCACCTTGCCATAAAGTCTTTATAAGTGTTAAATCATTGTTGTTGGTAAACAATGGAAATTTAGGTGCCATTGCCCGAGCAATGGCACCTAAATTTCCATTGTTTACAAAGGGGTCAAAATTGCCCCTAAACCAGGGTTTTCAAAATAGGTTTTTAGTTACAACCGTTTCACGCCATGCCCTCGATATGTAGCCAGTACATGGGACAAGGTATAGATGTTGGCATTTTTGATCACCCTGTGCATCTACTCTTCTGTTATCAGAACATATGAAAGTTGACAACAACTTTTAACAAGCCAGTGTAAGTAATATGTGAGTAGTGAATGCTGATCTGTATCTACAGTGTTCGCACAAGCCAACTCGTACATTTTCCGATGCATAAGATCATATGTATTGATATGTAATTTAAAAGAAAAAACATACCGGAACAAGGAAACAATATAGTAAAAAAGAAAAAAGTCACTACATTGGTTTTGAACGTGCAACCGGTTTCGTTTATTCTACTCATCATAACTATATATATAGTAACATTGACACTACATTTATTTTAAATGTACCAACCGGTTTCGTTTATTCTACTCATCATAACTATATATATAGTAACATTGACACTACATTTATTTTAAATGTACCAACCGGTTTCGTTTATTCTACTCATCATAACTATATATATAGTAACATTGACACTACATTTATTTTAAATGTACCAACCGGTTTCGTTTATTCTACTCATCCTAACTATATATATAGTAACATTGACACTACATTTATTTTAAATGTACCAACCGGTTTCGTTTATTCTACTCATCATAACTATATATATAGTAACATTGACACTACATTTATTTTAAATGTACCAACCGGTTTCGTTTATTCTACTCTTCAGAGTACATTTATGATTACTAGCGTTTCCCTGATGTGTATAAATAAAGGTCTATTCTCGCGAAAAGAGACCTTTAGACATATTGACTATATGATTTACGATTAACTCGTTAAGTGACGAATGTCCTAAAGAGGACTATTCCATGTTCAAAATCGGGCGATTCAATTTTTCATGTAATAATAGTTTTTGAATATTTTCATAACTAAAAGACCAACAATGCTGATTACAGTTGACACAGCTCTTCATGAACTGACTCACGACAGTGTCTGTCCGGGTTTGCCTGCGCGGCATGCTTAGGCTGATACGGGTCGATACATTACGCAGAGTCCACAATGTTGGTTTACTCGCAGGTCGGCTCAATATTATACTGATGATCTAGATTTGACTGCACAGAGGCGGAGGCTGATCTGGATCTTTCCTGGTCGCAAAACCACGAAGCTTGTGATACCAGCATATAGTCAGGACATGCGCTATATACTGTTGGCTGCTCGACTCAACATATTTATCCTGATATTCCTAGAATTTGATATGGACTATTATTCCAAAGGCAAACCCGTAAAGTATATTTAAAAGACACATCATTGAACTCTCAGGGGCGTAGCCTTGCAATAATCAATGTGTAGGCCGTCTCGTGAGAAAATCAACATTGTGGACTCTGCGTAAAGTATCGACCCGGATCAGCCTAAGCATGCCACACAGGCCTACCCGGATAGACACTTTTCGACTCCTGTAGATTTTCTGTTTCAGGAATTACTACTCTATACATCTATCCCCACTAAGACGGAATGTGTCGGCCGGATCAGTCTGCGCGGACAGCGCAGTCTGATCTGGTCGATACATTTACGCAGATGTCTATTGCCGCAGCTCCATTTTGGGGCATTTTGAGAAAAAATGTGTAGGCACGTGCCTACAGTGCCTAAAGCGAGCTACGCTTCTGACTCTGAAGTATTATCAAGCAACTTCTGGTGGTCCTAGACTGGCAGATTTGCAATAGAAGATTGGCTCAGTCCAACTGGGTAGATTAAGTAGACGCACATTGTTAACAACGACTTCTGAAAGACCAATGGCTGGCATATTTGCATTAGAAGATTTGTTGAGTGTAGCTAGGTATATTAAGATATACATTGTTAGCAATGGTTTATAAAGTACCTAGACTGGCATATTTGCATTAAAATATTGGTTAAGTATAGCAGGTTAGAGTGAGATATACATTGTTAGCAATGGTTTATGAAGTACCTAAACTGGCATATTCGCATTAGAAGATTAGTTGAATGTAGCTGGGTAGATTAAGAAAACATTCATTAAAGGTTTCTGAAAGACAAAGGTTAGTTTATTTGCATTAGATGATTGGTTTCAAGTGTAGTTGTGTAGATAAAGAAAATAAACGTACATTGTTAGCAACGATTTTTGAAGGACATTGACTGGCATATTTGTATTGGTATTAAAAGCGCCAGTCCGTTTCCTTCACTTGATTGATAGCTTATATAGGAAAGAGCATTTATAATGTATGGGTACTGTCATGACCAATTCCGTTTCTCGTTGATTTGATTGAAAAAGATCTGCTGCATCTTATAAGGATAAGAACCACTTTGTATGGAACGCCTTTACTGTCTTATGATGACTTGTTTGCTTATATACGGTAGATATTTCATTATATGCAGTAAACCTGTTATTATATGCAGTAGATATTTCATTATGTGTGGTACTGTTTTTCTTTATATGCTGTACTGTATTGGTTATATGTAGTGCATCTCTTCTTATATGTGGTGGTACTGTCTTTATATGCAGTGGTCTTTATATGCAGTGCATTCGAATTTGTGTGCGGTACAAAGACCAATATATGCAGTAGATTTGTTATTGTGTGTAGTATATACTACTGCATATAATGAAATATCTACCGTATATAAGCAAACAAGTCATCATAAGACAGTAAAGGCGTTCTTTAACTTTGTGTCCACCATTATTATGAATGTCGACGTCATCCACATACCTAGAATAGACTTGGGGGGAAACACGTGTTCAAATAATTCAACAACCGACATTATAGGAGAATGTTGCCTTCCGGGCCGTTCAGTTAATTGTAATATTAGCTAACCGAAGCAGATCCATCGATTAACTACATCTTCTACATAGTGATTTGCCGTCTTCGTGGGGTATAGGATGTATTTTATGTTTTTTGTTTTTTTTCGCCGTTTTCCAACATATTTCAGTTATATCACGGTGACAGTTTACTTATTCATACAAACCATTACTAAGCTAGGAAATGTGACTTGCCCAAGGACACTTCACCATAACCGTTGAGCCGCGACTGGGGATCGAATCCGGGCTTTCGGTTCGATTCTTAATCCCCGACGCTAACCACTCGGCCACGGCGGATTCCTGTAGAGGATAGAGCGGGAGACCAGGAAAGACTTTAACATAGGTATCAGAGGCGTATCTCCCTTTAGGCACTGTAGGCACGTGCCTACACATTTTTTTTCTCAAAAACAATGCCCCAAAATGCAGCTGCGGCAATAGACATCTGCGTAATGTATCGACCAGATCAGCCTGAGCTGTCCGCGCAGACTGATCCGGCCGACACATTCCGTCTTAGGGGGATAGATGTACAGAGTAGTGATTCCTGAAACAGAAAATCCAAAGGAGGCGAAAAGTGTCTATCCGGGTAGGCCTGTGTGGCTTGCTTAGGCTGATCCGGTTCGATACTTTACGCAGAGTCCACAATGTTGATTTTCTCACGAGACGGCCTACACATTGATAATTGCAAAGCTACGCCCCTGGGTATTAATGGGTTCCTTCCCTGGTGCTCATGGTGGCGGGTATATCAATACGACTGGTGTGCTGGTGTCAGAATGATTACTACCGGTAGTACCGGTAGTACTTAAAGTTTAACCAGGAATCGCAGTTATATAACTGAACTCTTTTTGAAATAGGTGTAAAACACAATTCAACAAAAAATAAATCCAGAAAACCGTGTTACGTGTGCCACAGAATAAGAAAGTATCTATCTTTGTATCTGCAGGCTGATTTAAAATAAACATAATAAGAACTTACAATAGCTAGGTAGACAATATCTAGGTAGATACCATTAAAAACTTATATTATTAAGCACTTAAAGTATCTGTATAAATAACATAGAAAACATATATAATTACATATCTCAAATAACTGGGTAGATATAAGAAGATGAATGATTTAAATAGTTAGGTAAATATAGAAAGCATACATAAATATTACTAGAAGCGATTACTTAGGGGACATGAATGACATATGTGTGTTGATAGTTTAAGCGACAGTTCATTTGGTTGTTATGGATTGATAGTTCATGCCTTTATCATTTGTAACTTATAGATACTGTCATGAACAATTCCGCTTCTCTATGAGTTAATTTAAAGTATGTAAGTAGATATATGAGCCATTCCACGAGAAACCAACATTATTGGATCTGCGTAATGTATCGACCCAGATCAGCCTGCGCAGTCCGCGCAGGCTAATCCGGGCCGACACATTCCGTCTCAGGGGGATAGAGGTATAGAGTAATGATTCCTGAAACAGAAAATCCACAGAAGACGAAAAGTGTCTGTCCGGGTTAGCCTGCGTGGCATGCTTAGGCTGATGCGGGTCGATACTTTACGCAGAGTCCACACTGTTGGTTTTCTCGTGGAACGGCTCATATATATAACCTACATTTGCCTCGAACTCATATCAATAGACCTACAACTACAGTAGTCGAACGATAGCTATGACATTATATTGATCGACTATATCTTGTACATCAAACCATTTCTTAGAACGCATCTATTTTCTGAAGTAGTGTAGAAGCAGCTTCTATTGATCATAACCGGTAATCTGAACTGCTTCTGTGTCGTTTTGCTGATATTTCACATCATCCTTGAATTTCATAATGATAACATAAACCTACCAAAAAATAAATTCAATCATTGTTTACTTAACCCTTTCCATCATACAGACGCTTTATGACGCCTTTGCATTAGACGACGTTTGAAAACACTGTGGCAAAAGGGGGAAATTGCTCATGATGAGCAATTTCTCCTTTTGACACAATGTTTTCAACTCTATTTAATAACTCTCATTTCAGAGGAATTTTCATTTTTTTACTGGGAAACTTTCAAAGTCGTCTGCAGATGTGTTGTTTGTGGGAACGTGTTGAAATAACTCACACTCGAACATTTCAGGGTCTCTATCGACTTCGAGGTAACACGAAACGACTTTAGTACTCGTATGTCGTTAATGTAACAAGTCGAAGGAAAGGCAACTTGTATTCTAGATTTGAAATATGCGAAGAACTGGTCCAGTCTGCACAGTCTGATAAAGGTGTCCATTGCTCGCTGTCTGATCATATAAACGTCCTATCCACATATTAATGGGAAATACAAGCTGCATATTGCGTGAACAATCAAATCAATGATCTCGCGATTCGTTAGAAAAGACATTACCTCGACTTACAGACGTGTACGAGTGGTCCCTGGGTTTATGCTAAAAACGTTTAACTAATGAATAAATACATTTATTTTTATTTCGAAACGCAAGCCTTTGATGCAATGCTATTAACTCTTTCAGCGCCGAATTGTTTAAAGTAGACTCTTCCATGCTCAAAATAGGGCGTCTCCATTTCTCATGTAATAACAGTTTTGACTATTTTGATAACTAAAGGGCAAACAATGCTGATTTCAGGTGAAACAGCTCGTTACGAGCTGACTCACCTGAATCAGCATTGTTTGCAAAAAACGCAATATTGCATTTGGCGCTGAAAGAGTTAAGTCAGCAAATATGCAGTTCTATTTGATGGAATGCGTGATAGTTTTTCAGTTTCAGTTTTCCAAAGAATGGTCCATTCTAGGAATTGGGTTCGAGCTGAAACGATATATTTTAGTTTTCGCATTATATTCGTTACATCGATTGATTTTAATTTTAACTGGAATAATGTTCGCGCATTGGCAAAAGGCAATAATAAATATATAATAAATTACTGAATATAATTTAAAACCGCCTTGAACATTATTCTACTTATATATTTGTGTTCAGTTAACCAATCAGTTTGTTTACCTTGTATAGCAATCCACTATTGGCTTCTTTTCCACACACTATATTATCCCATTGGTGGAAGGCGAATGACATAATCGCGATGAATCGTGTCAATCACTTAATACAATTGGGCTCGATCTTTAAAATTGGACAGTACTTTATCAGTGTAATGCAACAAGATCTAGAAATGAGCAATACTAATGAACGAACTACATGACCGGGGCTCCAGAAAAAACAAACCTTACCATAATTGTTAAGCACAGGGCTAGATAAGAGGAAAGTGAACAGGTCTATTCCAAACAATATTTCTCTTATTACTCAACCATGTCCTATGTTGTGGGTACTCTAAAGAATCGTCTCACTGAGACGATTCTTTTGAGTACCCACAACATAGGATTTGAATATCAAATAAGGATTTAAGAACATGTAAAATGTCCCTTATCTAGAGCTCTGATAAAGCATATATTTAAATCAAGCTCTGTCTGAGCAAAAATGTATCAGGAATAAGCAGAACTACTTGTCAGAATTACAGTGTAGCCTGCTGTGATAGATTGGCTAGAAGCACGATAAAGATTGCGGATTTGCCATGATTAATTTAGATCTACACTGGTCGAAATTGTCTTACGGTTGATTTTCTTAGAGAGCCGCTCATATATCTAAAATTGAATGAAAATTTAATATATTAGATATTAACTGGGTTAGGTAAAAATAGCATATTTCTATCGCATAAATAGGTTAGGGATAGGCATAAGTAAAATTAGCTTTTCATCAGAGTGCTCTTGCACGTTAAACCCTTTCCCAATTACAGTCGCATTCCGACGACTATGCAAGAGGCGATTTTTGAAATCATTGCGACAAAAAGCAATAGGTGCTTATAACAGGGACTACTGATACGTATTTAAATACTAGTCCCTGCTTATAATGAGCAATTTCTCCTTTTGTCATGATGCTTTAAGCTCTATTCAATAATTATACTTTCCATATTTTTTCTTAGATATTTTAAAAGTCGTCTGTTTCAGATTTTGTTGTTGGTGGGAAAGGGTTAAGCACAGAATAAAATTCAGTCAAAACCAAGGCATGGGCGGGCTCGCATGCGCATTCATTGCTAAAATACCTCCGTGGTTATATTTGAATGTAGAAGCTTGTCAATTGAAGAGAAATCCTTGCTAAGAATGCAGACATGATAAACTAGCGGAACATTTGCGTTAAATGATTGATATTCGTACACAAACATGCAGTGAGTTCCTTCATTCTAGTATAACGGTTGTTTCACCTTAGAAAAACGCGAAGGATCATGTTCAAAAGAAGAATGTGAGATTGGCATGTGAACAAGTCAGTCCACGTTTACCCTTATCCCTTCGAATGTCCATCACCCGTTTCACCAACCTTGATATTCTTAAACACACCAAAGGAGAAGTCTTTTCTACATATGTTTCAATATGTACCTACCCGTGTAGATCAACATTAGACTGCACGAAAGTACAAGTTGATCTTGGTGCACATCGTGCACAATTGTTGTATAAATGCCTGCATTCTACATGTAGCCTGAGTAAATATTGTTTAAGGTCGCGAATAGAAGGGTATAAGGAATCATCTTTCCAGGGAAATAATATTCTGCTAATCTGCATTTTTGATTGATATGCATCCGCTTTCTTTGTCCACCGTCGCCGCTTCAGCTTAAATGGCTACCCATCATTTGACTTGTTATTGTTTACCCTTCCAACGTGTAACCATGATAAGATTACATCAACTCTTTCGGTGCCAAAGGCAATCAAAGGCTTTTGCAAACAATGCAGATTCAGATGCGACAGCTCGAAACGAGCTGTCTCTCCTGAAATCTGCAATGTTTGCCACTTAGACATTAACTTTTACTAAATATCCTGCTGAGCAAAACATGGAATGGTCCAATATGCAACATGGAAGGGTTGACTTTTTGAAATTTGACAGTGGAAGAGTAAAGGAATCTGGACGAGTAACAGCAAAAGTAAATACAAAATATGAGTTATAAGTAAAAAAAAAAGAAGCATTGTTTTGTTCGCGATGAGTAATCTTTTTCCCTGCTGAAGCATGAATGGTGGTGATATACCAGATCTACTTAACCGTTGCACACATCTCAATGCAAAGTATGGACTTTCGTTTCAATGAGTAGAGTTGAAAACAGTGTTACTAAATGTGAAATCGCTCATTATGATTAATTTCACCTTTAACTACAACATTTTCCGATGCCGTCCGCTGCAAATTTGTAAAAATGTATGCGGTAAAACGAACTATGCGAACGTTAACTCTTTCAGCGCCAAAGGCAATATTTAGCTTTTTGCAAACAATGCAGATTCAGGTGAGTCAGCTCGTAACGAGCTGTCTCACCTGAAATCTAGAGTCGTCCGAGTTTGAACATGGAAGAGTCTACTTTAATAAATCGGCGCTGAAAGGGTTAATCAATTCTATAATTCAGGATGACATAATATGTATTTGTAGTGAAGGACTAAATAAAAAAAATCGTCAGAGCCTTAGATAAATGCAGTTTTGCATGTCCTTAAATCCTTATTTGACTTTATAACCCTATTGTGTTGGTACTCAAACGAATCGTCTGGTTGAGACAATTCTTTTGAGTACCAACATCATAGGGTTTATTTGAATAATAAGAGAGATATTGTGGGCAAGTGAGCTGTTTAACCCTCCTTATCTGGTCGTCTGCAAATGGTTATTCGAATGCACGGCATATGTCTGGTGTTTGATAGATCAATGTAAACGATCTTGTTTTTTTAAGTTCATTCTCTCCGTCTCCGTGGTTAAGTGGATTGATCGTCCACCTTTGATTCAGAAGACTAGGGTTTGATCCTCGCACGGTTCTTGCAAAATACTTTTAAAATGGTTGCCATGGCTATCCTTATTGTGGCTCAGGATTGCACGGATATGGTTTAGACATCGGTTTCAGGATAAATATTATCGGTAGTACATTTATATTATACCCAGGAAACGCAGTGATATAACGTAAATACTGCTGGAAGAGGCGTAAATCACCATTTAAAGCAAAAAGCTGATGGAGTGAGTAAGCAATATGCGATTCTGAACAAGTCACTATCATTATCGTTTAAAATGTCACATTGGTTATTTACATTTACAATACAACGGGGATAATGCACTTTCGGCGCTCTCTAAACATGCACGCATGCTCACAAGCGATTATAATTGAAGGTCTACACAGAAACTTGTCTAACCCTAACACTGACATGCAGGCATCTGTATCAAACCCCTCCCTGACGTGTTGTATAATCTGGGAATGGCTGACGTAATTAACATTCATCGTCGTGAGAATCCCTCAGGAGACTTTAAGGAGTCACCCAGTCTGCAGTGGGTTTTTTCACTGTTTTGTGACCAGGGCCAGGGCCCTTTCAATTGTGAAAATAGTGATATGTAAAATGTGTTGAAATGTAGATTTTGTGAAATTTAGGCCTACTTTTGTGGAAGAAAAGAGATGTCTTTTGATTGTGAATCCAGGTCCCATTTTGGCTTAAGAAAAGACACTGAGTCGAAATGCACATTTAACCGTTAATCACTTAAGGAATTTGTCATAGTCTCTTCCAGATTGTAAACATTTTAAAATCTTGACATATGGAAGTATAATGTATGACGTTTAACCCTTTTCCCCATAGACGAATCTGCAGCAGACGGCATATGTTTAAAAGTATATAAAAACCCAATACACGAAAGCTTAATTATCGAAAAGAGGTGTGAACAAATGGTGACATTGATCATCATGATTACTTTCTCCTTTTGTCATAATGTTTTCAAAACCTGTTGTTTCAGATGCGCAGAAAAACCTCTGTGGTTGGAGAGGGTAATACAAAGAAGTAAAAAGTGTTTACGAGCATAGTTTGTCATTTATGCACTAGGATTTTAGCCGTCCCGCAAGAAAACCATTTAAGACTCTGCGTAAAGTATCGACCCGGATCAGTCTAAGCATGCCGCGCAGGCTAACCCTGACAGACACTTTTCGCCTCCTGTGGATTTCTGTTTCAGGAATCATTACTTTATACCTCTACCCCACTTATACGGAACGTGTTGATCCAGATTAGCCTGTGCGGACTGCGCAGGATGATCTGGCTCGATGCATTACACAGAGTCCATAATGTTAGTTTTCTCGTGGAACAGCTCATCTCACATTCGCAAGAGGCGGTTCAATATATTCTCATTATTAAGTTGCATCAACCCTTTACCCTTTTCGCATTTTGAAGATTCCGATGCAGACTTCTTGGTGATCACTTTCACCTTTTGCCACGATGAATTTTTCACTTTAATTTTATTATCATACATGCTTTTAAATTGTCTGCTTCATATTCGTTTTATGTAATAAGGTAAATTACTATAATTAGATAGGTGTTGTTGTCAATGGTTTTCAGATCGTCAGAGTTCGAGTTTATTCGGAATATCTCGGTGATGAATGCTTCACCAATGATGAAGGATGAAGTTAATACGCGAGGAGTTCCGATTGAGTTCGGGTTTTGTGGTTGGCTAGATGCTTCACCCGCTATTATGATTGAACGGAACAATTGAGAAGATTTAATGAATGTATAATTAAGAAGAATTAAAATATTTGCATGAGAAGGTAGACGGGAATATGTATGCCATGAGTATGGGCCATTAGAAGTGCATATCATTACATGTATACGGGACAATAGACGTACGAGAGATAATAAAGACTAATTGGCATTCAGTAATGTCTAGACATAAAAACCATATAATATTTTTTTTGAATACTTTTGAATGTTTGAGATATCCACACTGTACGTTAATGATAAACAATACACCATTAATATGTGAGCCGTCTCGCGAGAAAACCAACATTGTGGACTCTGCGTAAAGTATCGACCCGGATCAGCCTAAGCATGCCGCGCAGGCTTACCCGGATAGACACTGTTCGTCTTCTGTGACTTTTCTGCTTCAGGAATCATTACTCTATACCTCTATCCGCCTAAGACGGAATGTGTCGGCCGGATCAGTCTGCGCGGACAGCGCAGGCTGATCTGGTCGATACATTACGCAGATGTCTATCGCCGCAGCTGCATTGTGGACTCGAGAAAACCAACAGTGTGGACTCTGCGTAAAGTATCGACCCGGGTCACCCTAAGCATGCCGCGCAGGCTTACCTGGACCGACACTGTTCGTATCCTGTGGATTTTCTGTTTCAGGAATAACTACTGTATACATCTATACCCCTAAGACGGAATGTGTCGGCCGGATCAGTCTGCGCGGACAGCGCAGGCTGATCTGGTCGATACATTACGCAGATATATTGATATGAGCCGTCCCGCGAGAAAACCAACATTGTGGACTCTGCGTAAAGTATCGACCCGGATCACCCTAAGCATGCCGCGCAGGCTTACCTGGACCGACACTGTTCGTATCCTGTGGATTTTCTGTTTCAGGAATAACTACTGTATACATCTATCCCCCTAAGACGGAATGTGTCGGCCGGATCAGTCTGCGCGGACAGCGCAGGCTGATCTGGTCGATACATTACGCAGATATATTGATATGAGCCGTCCCGCGAGAAAACCAACATTGTGGACTCTGCGTAAAGTATCGACCCGGGTCACCCTAAGCATGCCGCGCAGGCTTACCTGGACCGACACTGTTCGTATCCTGTGGATTTTCTGTTTCAGGAATAACTACTGTATACATCTATCCCCCTTAGACGGAATGTGTCGGCCGGATCAGTCTGCGCGGACAGTGCAGGCTGATCTGGTCGATACATTACGCAGATATATTGATATGAGCCGTCCCGCGAGAAAACCAACAGTGTGGACTCTGCGTAAAGTATCGACCCGGGTCACCCTAAGCATGCCGCGCAGGCTTACCTGGACCGACACTGTTCGTATCCTGTTGATTTTTGTTTCAGGAATAACTACTGTATACATCTATCCCCCTAAGACGGAATGTGTCGGCCGGATCAGTCTGCGCGGACAGCGCAGGCTGATCTGGTCGATACATTACGCAGATATATTGATATTAGCCGTCTCGCGAGAAAACCAACATTGTGGACTCTGCGTAAAGTATCGACCCGGGTCAGCCTAAACATGCTGCGTAGGCTTATCAGGGCAGACACTTTTCGCTTCCTGTGGATTTTCTATTTCAAGAATCATTACTCATTACCTCTATATTCCTGAGACGGAATGTGTCGGCCCGGATTAGCCTGCGCGGATTGCGCAGGCTGATCTTGGTCGATTCATTACGCAGATACCATAATGCTGGTTTTCTCGTGGGCTTGCTCATTTGGTCCACCGTCTATGGGCAATGGTTTATCCAAATAACTCTTACCTATACACTATAGAAATGACAGACAAACATGTGGCATGGATTTCAACAAGTTATATCAGCTATTAAAAAGGTTATCGAAAAGGTTATGCTTGATCACCCCTACCCCCTTCGTCCATGTATTAATCCCGAGTCGCTTCCGTTAACTCTTTCAGCGCCGAATTGTTTAAAGTAGACTCTTCCATGTTCAACATAGGGCGTCTCTATTTCTCATGTAATAACAGTTTGGACTATTTTGATTACTAAAAGGCAAACAATGCTGATTTCAGGTGAGACAGCTCGTTACGAGCTGACTCACCTGAATCAGTATTGTTTGCAAAAACCTCAATATTGCCTTTGGCGCTGAAAGAGTTAACTCTTTCATTGCCGAATTTCACAAAGTCGACTCTTACATGTTGAACAATTGGACCACTCAATTTTTCGTCCAACATAAAATTTATCTAAGAGGTTTATGCTGAGCTGTCTCACCTGAATCTGCACTGTTTGCAAAAGAGAAAAGGGTTAACAGCTTCAACTTTGGCATGAACTATGTATTAGTTGATATTCATTAATACATCGTTATTGAAGTAATTACATTAGTAAGTGAAATAATTATGGTCATTGCTTGACCATGGGGGACCTGAATTTGTCAGTCGGATCAGATCATTATAGAAGAGGAAGATTTTAGTCTTATTGTTGTCATCAAACGTTCCACTTTGAACATTATTTCATGTAGACGGAGATGTTGACAACGCTGTCAAGACTTTCATTGTTATGAAACATATTATTAAAAATGCATTATTAAGATTATTTTATCAGGTAATCTATAAGACAGAATAGCAAGATTTGTTCAATACAATAAAATCGATCACATGCTGTTTCCAATAGCAACACATCTGCGGAAAACATATTCGGAAAACATCTTCACAAAATTGTGGAAAACGTTTATAAATGAAAGTACCATTATTGAATGAAGCTGAAAACCTTGTGATGAAAGATGAACGTGCTAGTTGTAAACACGTTCTCCCTTTCACACAATGTTTTCAAAAGTTGTCAGATGAAGATTCGTCAAGATGTGAGATGAGCCGTTCCACGAGAAAACCAACATTATAGACTCTGCGTAATGTAGCGACCCAGATCAGCCTGCGCAGTCTGCGCAGGCTAATCCGGGTCGACACAATAGTCTCGGGGGGGGGGGGGGGGATAGAGGTATAGAGTAATGATTCCTGAAACAGAAAATCCACAGGAGGCGAAACGTGACTGTCCGGGTTTGCCTGCGCGGCATGCTTAGACTGATCCTGGCGATACTTTACGCAGAGTCCACAATGTTGGTTTTCTCGCGGGGCGGCTCATATCATTATATCTGCGTAATGTATCGACCAGATCAGCCTGCGCTGTCCGCGCAGACTGATCCGGTCGATACATTCCGTCTAAGGGGGGTAGATAGAGTAGTGATTCCTGAAACAGAAACTCCACAGGAGGCGAAAAGTGTCTATCCGGGTAAGCCTGCGCGGCATGCTTAGGCTGATCCAGGTCGATACTTTACGCAGCCTCCACGATGTTTGTTTTCTCATGGGACGGCTCATATGTATGTGTATGTGTATGTGTATGTGTATGTGTATGTGTGATATGAATAAATCGCATACTTGCATCTGTTTCGGGTTCTCAGGAAGAGTCTTCCACGTTTCATGTTGCCCATACAGAACATCTTAATTATGTAGTAATATGATTTAAATATATGGTCAGTTGCCAGGCTAAGCTTAATTATGCCCACGCGTGGTAATCAAGTTCTATAATGGTGTAACACGGTTCTCGCCAACAACCAGAGAAAGTCATTTATCAAATGTAACAAGTTGTATTAGCAACAAGTCCCACAGGTGGAGCTAGTGATAAATTGTTTCGAGCACACGTGATGAATGTTTCTTCTGTACAGCGCTGTTTACTAGACGTATAGTGTGTTTATAACGTCTTAGAACAAATCGAGGTCTTGGCGTGAAACGGTTGTAGCTAAAAACCTATTTTGAAAACCCTGGTTTAGGCGCAATTTTGACCACTTTGTAAACAATGCAAATCTGGGTACCATTGCTCAGAACGAGCAATGGCACCTAAATTTCCATTGCTTACCAAGAAAAATGATTTAACGGTATCTTTTTACCAAGGTTAATCACCTCGCCATAAAGTCTTTATAAGTAAAGACTTTATGGCGAGGTGATTAACCTTGGTAAAAAAAATACCAATTCTAGTTACAACCGTTTCACGCCAAGCCCTCGAAATAGTCTTAACCTTGTTACATTCATCAGTGGTTTTGAGTTCTGTAAAATACAATTTGTTTTTCTTTCTTTACACATTACTGCTGAAAAGGACATTGGTCATTTAAAACTCTTAACTCTTACAGCGCCGAATGGGGCGTCTCCATTTCTCATGTAATAAAAGTATTGGATTATTTAGTGTTTATGACATGTTCAATTTTCTAAATAGTTCTTCCTCTTATTTAATAATGCTTATTTAACCCTTTCATACGCAGACATATTTGAAGATTTTTGAAAACATTGTGGCAAAAGGAAATAAGCAATTTCTCATGGAACTCTATTGATTACTATACTTTCAGTACAAGAGAGTTTCCATGTTTGCATATATAGTCAAAACTATCACTAGGATCTTTGTTGTAAGGGACAGGTTTTTTTTTGTGTGGAGTACTGGTGTGAGAAAACCAGGAAATGCATGAGTAGGTGATATAACTGAGAAATTGTTAAAAACGGCGTTAAATCCCAATCAATCAATCAACTTGCTGCATACTCGTGTTTGGCACCACAAGAAGGGTGTTTGGAAGTGCTCCTTATTTAGAAATCTATTGTCAGCACCTACGGTTTGAGGGTAATATAGGCTGACAGAAGAGTCTCGTGTAGGAGAGGGCATCTACATCTTTACCATGCGCAGAAATCAAAAACATATTGTTTTGCCTGTCATAGCGCTTTTTATTTAACCATTTTCCACATACGAGGGTTGATCCAAAAGTAATAGAAATTTCAAACAGTTGAGGCTGTTTATACAACCTTATTTGTATATAGCTTAAAGTACTGGTGGCATTCACAAAGACAGTCGGTTAGTATCAACATTAATTGCTCTGAGTGAGTTGTTGTGATCATCCTCTGTCCATCCTCTGTCCGTCCTCTGTCCGTAGTCAGTTGTCTATAATTTCTGTCAAGTGTAACTCCCCCTGTACTTTAATCTAATTCTCCAACCGCACCGGAAGTGTTTTCTATTTGTGTTCCGCTACAGATATTGCTGATGAAAATCATACTGTGCGCAATGACAGTTGCTATGGCAACAGAAAGAAAAAAATGTCAAAAGCTTACGTTTTCTCCCCTGAAACTACTGACATTATTCTGAAAAAGACACACGAATGATCCTCTACGAAAGGAGTTTAAAACTCGTTCTTCAATGGTTGTAAGAGTTCAACGTGATATATAATGCAGTATTTGACAAGGCCGCTTTTTGAAATACATGTATATACGTATGATTATGTTTTTCTGACAATGTATCAAAACAGAAAAAACACGTTGACAGTGCAATTCTTAAATTCAAAATCATCACCGCTAAAGACACTGGCCTAGTTTTTAACTTCTATCACATGATTGGACTTTTGATGAATTCCTTTATAGAGAAACAAACACGTATTTATCATTAACAAAGACTCATTGCTTATTTTGAGTCATCACAATGTTCTTAGTTTGTTTTCTTTACTGCAATCTATTTTGTAGTATTATTTTCGTTTATAAATACAAGTGCATGTTCGCTTCTACGAGCCGTGCTTTGAAGAGAAAAAACCAAACCGGTTCATGTTTTGCTTTTGTTTTTTTATGAAACAGCGAATAATTCTCTTCCGCAACGACAGCGATCAAAACAGTTGCTGATGGAACAAATCTTTGTCGAGTCCCTATAACCACCCAGTGGTTCATGCGTGTAAATACAAAGATAAATGTAGTCGACGGAAGGAACCACTAGGAGAAATCATCGTCATGCATATTTAAATAGTTTTCTAAAACAGACAAATGCTTTTCACACTTGAGCTGTATATATGGGGCTATTTCTGTTTGTTTTAAAGTGGTGTATTTTAGCACCACCGTTAATAATGTATAAGGCCTGGAGTCGGTGTCTGTAATTGCCCCTGAAATGACAAATGTTCGTCGGACACGATGGAACGCCAGACAACTTTTATTTTTATTTTATAAAAAGGAGTAAAGCTAAGATCGGACACCACCCTTTCCCTCATATAACAGTCGAAATAAAGTTCAGCCTCTGATAAATTGCAACACACGCCTTTATTTGATTTGTGTCTAGAGATGATGGGAAGAAAAATCATAATTGAGCCGTCCCGCGAGAAAACCGACATTGTGGACTCTGCGTAAAGCATCGACTAAGATCAGCCTAAGCATGCCGCGCAAGCTTACCCGGAAAGCAACTTTTCGCCTGCTGTGTATTTTCTGTTTCAGGAATCATTACTCTATACCTCTTTCCCCTTGAGACGGAATGTTTCGGCCCGGATCGGTCTGCGCGGACTGCACAGGCTGATCTGGGTCGATACATTACGTAGAGGCCATAATGTGGTTTTCTCGCGGGACGGCTCAATTTTGATCTTTCCTGCCATCATCTCTAGACACAAATCAAATAAAGGCGTGTGTTGCAATTTATCAGAGGCTAAACTTTAATTCGACTGGACTCATATAAATCCTTACTTTACGATACAAAACATACACAATGTACAAATACTTCAAATAGTCATTACGTAATTCCCCATAGCGCATTCTTTGCGGATTTTGGATATGTTGTTCTACTTTGGATTGCGCTTCGAATGACACTAAAATCGGCGGTTATACCGTTTTGTCCGGGTACGCCAATATTCTGTGTTCAACGAGCAGCCTAATAATATAGTTATGACCGCGAGCGTAGTTTGATCGTAAATGCTTTTGATGTCAAAACCACTGAATGTCTGTCTTCGTGTGACGTACCCACTAGACTATAGATACGTCGTAAAACAGGAGAACCAAACACACATGATACATGATAAGTGTGGATTGAGATCGAAATGTGCACACATTAATGCTGATCTAAAACACTTAATGTCTGTGAGAAATGGAATTCATCATTAAGTAAATAATTGACGATGTGTGCAGAGTCAGAGCAAACTGCACGGTTGTGCATGCTGATCAGAGTCTACACTATTCGCAAATTTACTGAGGTTTATTTTCCTTCAAACACGGCTCAAATGTCCCTATAATTGATCAAGTAATTCCTGAATTGACCTTGATTATTAGATTAATCTCAGTAAAAGTATCTAAAAATTGAGAATTAAAGTAGCATACATAAAGCAAAATGTTAAACTCTGTCCACAAAGTCTACGTATAAGAAACTGACTACACTTTTGTCCATTTCTTCACGTCAAACATTGTGACTAAAGATCTGAAGTTCTGTCTGATTTTAGGTTACAATACACCAAATACATTCCTTCTTATCGACCAGTTTCAGTCCTCAATTGTCAATGATTGTAAAGTCAATGTCATATATTCAATGCATTCTGGTGATGGTATACACTCATTTCTACGCAAACAAAGTTGTTTAGAGACTATTTGGGTGTAGATCAGCATATCAGCGGATGTATTTGGCGTAATTTGACCTAAACGAGATTTATATCGTATGTAATTGGCGACATTACTTATCAGGAGCGAACATTGTCATTCTCCAAATATTTACCCAAAACGTCTGGTATATAGAATTCGGCTGTAGCTTTAACCCTTTCCCGCATTCAACAAATATGCAGCAGACGACTTTGAAAACATCTAGGCCGCAAACATGTAAAAAACCTCTACATATGAAGGTAAAAGGTTTAAAACCTTGTGGCAAAAGAAGATATTGCTCATCATTAGCAATTTCTTCTTTTGTTACAATGTTTTTACAAACGTCGTCTGCTGTAGAGGCGCCAGTAAGCGTCTTTATGTGAGAAAGGGTTGAGTCGTAGTTGTTTTGGGGGCTTTAAGACCGTTTCAAAAATAACTCTCAGTTATACCATAGTGACAATATACATACTAATGAAGCTCGGGTATATACGCAGACTACAGGGGCGTGGCTCCCTTTAGGCACTGTAGGCACGTGCCTACACATTTTTTCTCAAAATGCCCCAAAATGCAGCTGCGGCGGTAGACATCTGCGTAATGTATCGACCAAATCAGCCTGCGATGTCCGCGCAGACTGATCCGGCCGACACATTCCGTCATAGGGGGATAGAGTAGTGATTCCTGAAACAGAAAATCCACAGGAGGAGAAAAGTGTCTATCCGGGTAGGCCTGTATGGCATGCTTAGGCTGCTCCGGGTCTATACTTTACGCAGAGTCCACAATGTTGCTACACCCCTGCCAGTACTAGACTAGTCAAATAGCATTTAAACATAGTCGGTGCGAGCGGGTATCGAATCTGGGCGCTCAGCCCTCCAATTCAAATTGCCAACCACTCTTCCTCGGTGGACACCCCCTTTCAGTCTAAAAACACAGTTGCGTGTATAAGTTATAGCCTGGGAAATAGTTTGATTTTGCGTGAAACCGTTAACTGCATGTTTCAGTTTCCGGAAGGCTACATGTTTATTTCCCGTATCAGA
>JASEVX010000005.1:23404612-23477365 GCA_031761405.1 Serripes groenlandicus
ATGCCTTATCAATTAACCCTTTCCCACATACAACAAATATGCAGTCGACGACTTTGAAATAATCTGGGGAAAAATATGGAAAGTTTCTATAAATGAAAGATTAAATATTAAATAGAGTTGAAAATATTGTGGCAGAAGGAGAAATTGCTCGTTTTGAGCAATTTCATCTTTTGCCACTATGTTTTCAAAACGCTGTCTGCTGTACAGGCCTCAGAAAGCGTCTATATGTGGGAAAGGGTTAACGTGACGAGTGTCCGCGCAGACTGATCCGGGCCGACACATTCCGTCTCAGGAGGATAGAGGTAACGAGGAATGATTCCTGAAACAGAAAATCCACAGGAGGCAAAAATTGTTTCTCCGGGTTAGCCTGCGCGGCATGCTTAGGCTGATCCGGGTCGATACTTTACGCAGAGTCCACAATGTTGGTTTTCTTGCGGAATGGCTCATATGAGCATCGTTCTACGAAAACTAACCCCAGTGCAAACTGATCTTGTCCTGTACTGTACGATAATTTGTCACATAAACGTTCAATTGGCCGCTGAATCCACAATGTAGGTTTTCTCGCGGGATGGCTCATATCATTTTGCCTACGCAGATACGTAAACTAGTTAAATTTGGGTACATTTAAAAAGCACATGGTGTTTCAAAATGTAAACCAGTACATCAATATAAATAAAGTGAAGTAATATGTTAATAATGGTATGATGGTAATAATTAACTTAGAGACTTGTCCAGCAGATTCATTGATGTTTGAGTTATATCTGATGAACGGATCCATAATAACAGAACATCTACTAAACCCTTTCACTGCAGAATTTCACAAGTCGACTCTTCCATGTTGAAAATTTGACCACTCCATTTTTCGTCAAATAGGAAATAAGATAAAACCGAATGTCTATGTTGCGAAAAATGCAGATTTCAGGAGAGACAGCTCGTTTGCAAAAGCCTTAAATTGCCTCTGGCAGCGAAAAGGTTAAGTAGAATGTTCAATGCGGACTGATTTCGGTCGCTTTTCTTTTTGTGCTAAATTTAATTTTCTGTGACTCTCTAAATTCTAGTCACATTTTATAAGACCACGGCTAGACTATCATCTCCTCTAGGGTTTCCATGAATGTCGATAAGAAATAAGACAATTAGAAAAAAACGTCATTCTTGATGGGAAATTCGTAATAGGTGCTTCTATAATTATATAGAACGATCTACCGAGCACAGTGAATAGTCACTCGTACGACAGAACGGGATTAACATTCCCCAACACCGGAAGACTTAGAATGCTGTATATTGTTAACCTTATATCCAATACCAATTCCTATTCTAATTTCATTGTATAGCTTGACAAACAGGCACACACATAATTTGTATACATTTTAAATACTGCGTGCTATTGTGTAAGGAATATCACACAAGCAAATGAATGCGTTTACAAATAAACAAATATGTGTCTTAACAAAAAACATACGATGCGTCTCACGATCCGTATGCTACATTCATGTGACACAAAGATTAGACAAAAAGCAACATTCATGCTAAATAGAACGATAACGACGTTCTAGTTTGATGTATACATGACCGGGATATGCGAGTTAAAACTACAACAACACTGATAAAAAAGGAAACGACAAAACCCGGAAGCAAGTGAATATTGATTGTCTATTAATGTATCCGGTTAACCGATTATCCGGTTAGAAGAGTATATGATTAACCGGTTATTAAAACAATCTACAACACTCATGTAAATAAAATACCAATAGCATCAACATTGCGTTTTAAATTAATGTGGAAATCGTGAAAGAAGACGTCGCAATAGTTATATAAGGCAACATATTGACAACCTAAACATATAGCATAAAGATATAGTCATATCAGTCGCATAAGCATGCATTATATCACATAAGATAAGCATGCATTATTTAAATCATATATAACAGGAATGAGCTTTTTACCATTTTATACAATAACAAATGTTTTCAAATCAGTCATGTGAAATAAAAAAAATACTGTATGTGTCTTTCCAATTATATATGATAAGAGATATTAATCATCAATGTTTCCGATTTAAACAACACGTTCTCAAGTTGAATGCATAGAAAAGAAACATTGTCAATATCTAATATGAACAATTGGTACTTTTTCTCAATTTGCTGTTTAACGTGCTATGCATATGAGGTGCTTATACCGATTTGGGATATCGTTGACTCCCCGATTTGACATCATTCAGCACTTCACTATATAAACCTAGGTGGTCTATAGTTCTACTTTGTTTTTAGTCAGAAAAAGAATGAGATCAAAGATTAGACTTTTATATATACAATCTAGCATTGTATGCTTTTTGTTTGTTTTAAGTTTGTCCAGATGGTATAGACATAGTATAAGAATGAGTAACACCCTTTGTGTCAAAGTAAAGCGAACGAAAACTTACCCTCGGTGGTTTTTGAAGAAATTGGCATTTTTTTTTATCAAATTGCATATTTACATCAATGGACTTTTTAGCCTCAAACTCTCTTCAGAGTATCAAGAATGTTAATGCGATCAGGGGAAAACTTGATTAAACTGTGCAGATTCACAGACTGATCTTTATTTACCGCTCGTCACAAAGTGACAACATGTCGGTTTTCAAGAGAGATAATCTTAAGTAGTTTCGCGTTACTATAAATCGGAAAAAGAGAGAATATACCGATATCTGCTTTTTTTTTTATCAGATTGTGTGTCATATTTACGCACTTCCTTAGTGTCTGTCTATCCGTATGTCTGCCTCTCAAACATCATGTATATGTCATTCTATTTAATCATGTGTCTACAAGTTGGTAGAATCTGTCGTTCAATCGTACTACTCCATTAAAGAGTTCGGAGAATCCGTCGCTCTATCTCATCTTCCGTCTGTCTCGATCACGTCAATCAGACAGACCACCAATGACGTACACAATTGTGACCATGTAACTCTACTCGTGCCATAGTCCTCCATACAGAAATAGCTATCACAGCAAACATGATATGAGCCGTCCAGCGATAAAACCAACTTTATGGCATCTGCGTAATGTATCGACCCAGATCAGCCTGCGCTGTCCGCGCAGACTGATCCGGGCCGACACATTCCGTCTCAGGGGGAAGGGGTATACAGAAATGATTCTTGAAACATAAAATCCACAGGAGGCGAAAAGTGTCTATCCGGGTAAGCCTGCGCGGCATGCTTAGGCTGATCCGGGTCGATACTTTACGCAGAGTCCACACTGTTGGTTTTCTCGTGGAACCCACCAATGGCTAAGTCTATGTGGAAAATCAGCCAGTTGCTTGGAAAGATTGTTGTGTGGAGTATTGGTGTGAGAAAACCACAATGTTGGTTTTCTCGAGTGACGGCTCAAATATTATTTCTGTATGATATTCGCTAATAGGCTATTAGTCTTCTCACTCTCGGGACATGTACATACTATGTGACTTACCCTACAGGAAATCGAACATTAACGTTTTAATGGCAAGTGGTGACAAAGTTTTGTATACACATCAATACAATTTGATGTGAATAAACTTCTTCTGTCCACAATGTTGGTTTTTCGCGCGGAACGGCTCAAATGTGTCTCTATGCACATTTAAAAGACAGTCAGCAAATTGAGTTCAATTTGTTTAAACAAACCACACCATTGGTAAATTGACAATAAGAAAAGTTTTAGGTTCACAATTCAATTATTCCTAGATTGGTCTGTGTGAACTTTTGGTAGGGGTTCATACTGTTCATTAGCTAGTCCTTGACACATTTGGAAAAACAGTTGTGACCTGAAAAGACACTCAATGCAAACCCGAAGAAAGAAAAGAAGTATTCCCAAAGCTAAGATTAACAATCCTTTGCTTACAAGACGAAGGTATCCCTTTAAAACACACAACCAAGTCCGGAGTATATCTTATTCACGTAAAGATTCAATGACTGATTGATTACTTATTTTTAGAAGTCTCAAAGAAAATTAATTCTAGACAACTCCCTTCTGAATAAGTCTTTAGACTTGCGATGAGATCAGTGCACTGCCTTTTCAATTTGTACCATAGATATACGACATCTGAGTGTGCGAGCATAATAGATGGCAACGTCTATATATCAATACACAGATTACGTAAGGCTCCCGCACTGTCAGTAAGTATATGTGATTTCAACAAAGCGCTGTATTAAAGACAAATGTAGAAACAAATCCTGATCAATCATTAGGCGCACCCTCAAAATGTCGTTTTTCATAGGAAAGACGTTACTTATATTAGCGAAATGTAATAGTCTATAATGTACTTACCAAAATATCAGAACGATGTCACCTATGCTATTTTAAGAACAATGCACTTCGTCACTTAACTACCGTCACGGAGTGTCAAGCATCACGGGTTATTGTATGGGTTGTATGAATTTAGCGAGCCATGTGTTGACGGAAGAGCAGTTCCGATAACTGACTGTATAACATATCGACAGTACTTCATCGTAGGGTTTTTTCTCGAAAGAATGGTTCACAAATGCATCAGGACAGTACTATTGAATGACAATTTACCCTGTCCCGTATATAGCCGCTTTTCAACGCCTCTACAGCAGACAACCTTTTGAAAACAATGTGACAAAGGAAGAAAATTGCTTAAAACGAGCAATTTCTCCTTTTGCCACTCAATTGTCAACTCGATTCAATATTTAAACTTTCATTTATAGAGACTTTCCATATTTTTGCTAGGATTATTTCGAAGTCGTCTACTGCACATTTGCTGTATGTTGGAAAGGGTTAATATTACTTTTCTATGGAAGTACTGTTACAACCTCTGGAATTATCACGCAACCCCTTAATGCTATGTGACAAACGCGAGTAGAGTTGATTCTAAATGTTAGAGACACCCATAACACGCCAAGATATCACAAACTATATCCGTCATTTGAATAAACTTGTATACAGTCCTTTGAATCCCCTTACCATCACTGACCGTAAATTTCAAATGTGTTGGTTTCTTTTTAAAATATGTTTGGAGTTATATACATGTATAAAAGAAAATGCCCATTTAAACTTACACCATCAGATGGCATTATATTAATATTAATGCATTATATGTTTTGTCTATTTTATTTAGTAATTCTGCGTACTGACATTTATATTGGAAGTCGTTGAGGGCAATTTGAAAACATTGCGCCCAATTTCATTAAAACAGCTTTAGTATTTTTTGAAATACTTTCATTTTATTGGTTTCCCTTTCATCTTAAACAATCTATGAAAGGGGCATTAAGGGTTTAAACAGGGTAATCATCCTAGTTTAACCTAGTTTAATGCCTAGCGACACAATTTACCCTGTCAACCACGCTGACATAAACATTTTTGACACAGGAAGAACCGCGGTACTCAAATGTAGGGATAAGAAAATGGTAATTCGTGTTGACATCAAATCCACTTTTATTCCGGTTATCGATTTTGTCTTTCAATGGCGCCCTACTCGATCATAAAACAAGTCCTGTCCGGTGCAACATACTGTTGGAATCACGAGACAGTATATAAATAACACATTGCTTTGAATTGGACAATATTACTGTCCATTTTATTGTACCAAACAATAATTAAATAATAAATAATAAAATATAAATAATAAAATTATAATTATTTTATGATCTGTAAAATGTTTCATAGCACAAAAGTACAACATAGAGCGCTCTACATGTCTAGTTTTAATGAGTTTCATTAACATCCTACCTGCCAGTAAACAAATTTGCATACGGTCGTGAGACAGTAAAAAATTTGCATACCGCCGTGAGACAGTACAAAAACTGTCTCATGGTCACGTGGTACATTTGGCTTGACAGTATAAATAGCAACCTTTTGTCAATGGGAGTTTTATATGGACAATGAAATTGAGGTATAATAACATCAATTATTATATACCTACTATGAATCAAAGTATTTGATTGGACGAGAAGCAGTCACGTGTGATTCAATAAAAAATGACTATTTGACTCCTTTTCGCTTTTATTCTAAAATTCAGGTCCAATAGTCCATTTTCGAGTCAATAGTTCATCTGTTATGACGTTATTGTTTGAAATGACGTCATGCACGTGCATAACTAACATTTTAACGCGCGTTATAATTTTATAAATAAACTAGTTAAATTATGCGTTTTTCATGAAGATATATATAATAAAACAGCTATTTACTCCCTTTGAGGTCAATAGTGAAAAACTATTGACCTCAAGAGGAGTAAATAGCTGTATACTATTTCATGAACTCAAATAGCAAATAGCATTCCCCATCTTTGATTCATTCGCATTATTACTGTTTCATTGCCCTTTGGTGCTTTCCATAATTGTTGTGTTTATGTTACATGAAATGATACACTGCTTATATACTGATATTTGAGCAGTCTTAATTTGGCCGTCATTTATTTATTAACCCTTTCCTTCATATAGATGCTTTCTGGCGTCTCTGCAGCAGACGGCTTTTTGAAAACATAGTGACGAAAGAAGAAATTGCTCAAAACGAGCAATTTCTCCTTTTGCCACAATGTTTTCCACTTTTAGTCATAGGTTATCCATTCAATTATAGAGATTTTCTATTTTTTGGCAAAATATGTTCAAAGTCGTCTGCTGCAGAATTGTTGCATAAGGGAAAGGGTTAAATGGCTTTTTCAATGTCATTTTGTGTTGTTGATTTATTTTATATGAATTCAGTGTCAATCATAGATGCTTTAGTAGAACATAAAAGCAATTGCAAGTTCGGTGGGTATACCGCTTTTTGCCATGTTATCAGGGTAACTTTTAATGAAACGTTCAACAAAATGTTTTTAACCCTTGCTTACCTGACCAGATTGTAGCGGACGTCAATTGAAATAATTGTGTCATTTGGAGCAAGGTATTCGCTGGATCATTGCATCTAATGTATGGGGTAAAGGGCTATTAAGAGTTGTATTGACTTGACTGTACTTTTATAGCGTTGAAGTGTTTCCATAAAAAATACAATATGTGTTTTCTTTTAATTCATAACTATTTGCAACATTTATTTCATAATAATACTTCTATTTGCAGCAGTTACTTTACAATAACACAGTTACTATATCTCCTTACATTATTTACTTTATAAAAATATATATATTTGCAATATTTACTTTAGAAACATATCTCTTTGCTACAGTTACTTCATAAAACATATCTATTTGCAAAATTTACTTTATAAAACATATCTCTTTACTACATACTTCATAAAACATATCTATTTGCAACAATAACTTTATGAAAACATATCCATTTGCAACATTTACTTCATAAAACATATCTGTTAACAACATTTAATTTATAAAACATATCTATTTGCATCATTTATTTTATAAAACATATATCTGCAACATTTACTTCATAAAACATTCATACATGTACTTGCAATATTCACTTTATACAACATATCTATTTGCAACATTTACTTCATAAAACATATCTGTTTACAACATCTAATTTATAAAACATATATATTTGAAACATTAACTTCATAAAAGATATCTTGCAACATTTAAACAAAAACATATCTATTCGCAACATATCCTTCATATATATCCGTAGAAAGGCCAGTATCATTCATATGTTGTCAAGTAATATCGAATGTTAAGTCGGAAACGATTTATAAAGTATAACAATTTCTGGGTAAAGGGTGTTCAAAATGCAACGTGTGTCACACTGTGCCAAGAAGGGGTAAGCCTACAAAAACGGAACAATCCTTAGATCTAATTACTTGATGTATTTTCATTCCATCCTGGCAGAGTTTGTAGCGGTATTTGCATTTCCCCCATTCGTCTTAACCATTTCACTGCAGAATTTCGCATGTCGACTCTACCATGTTGAGAATTGGACCATTCGATTTTTCGTCTAACTCGATATTTGGTAAAATACAATGTCTTAGTGGCGTACAATGCAGATTCCAGGAGAGACAGTTCGTTACGAGCTATCTCACCTGAATCTGCATTGTTTGCAGATGCCTTGAATTGCCTTTGACAGCGATATAGTTAACCCGTTCCCACAAATAACATATCTGCAGGAAACACCTTTAAAAATATCTAGGCAGACATTTGGTAAATCGCTATAAATGAAAACAAAATTATTGAATATAGTTGACAACATTAAATTGCTCATTTCGAACAATTTCACCTTTTGTAAAGTTGTTTTCAAAACTAGTTTGCTGCAGAAGCGTCAGAAAGCGTCTGTATGTGGAAACGGAATTAAAGGATAAACTCGATACGACTCTCTTAATTATAAAAGATCATTGAGACAGAGTATGTAATTAAAATGTATGCTCGACTTTTCATTAAACTTGAGTTAGTGCTTAACAGATGTGTTGCAATTTATTTGGAAATGGATAGCATAACACCAGAACTTGGAAAAAAGCAATTACAAGGTATGAGGTATTTCATACACCGATTCTTAACTTCGCTTTCAATAATACACGGAACTACTTTCGTATGTGTATACAACGTGAATGGATGATATATAGCTTTATACTGTATGCTCTGTTCTCAAATGATTTCCATGGACTACCTTAACATCGCGTTGCAATGGAACCTGTATGCTCTCTTCTCATATAATATCCATGCATCACATTAACCTCGCTTTCAACAATACACGGAACTACTTTCATTTGTGTATACAACGTGAATGGATGATATATAGCTTTATACTGTATGCTCTGTTCTCAAATGATTTCCATGGACTACCTTAACACCGCGTTGTAATGGAACCTGTATGCTCTCTACTCAAATAATATCCATGCATCACATTAACCTCGCTTTCAATAATACACGGAACTACTTTTCTATGTGTATACAACGTGAATCGATGATATATTGCTTTAAACGTGTATGCTCTGTTCTCGGGGAGTGATAGTGTTTTTCTAAGGGTTTTAATTCTACGGAATATTTCGTCATTTTGGTATCTTTACGTCTTTCATTTTATTTACATGAAAAAAACTGACACAATGTTAGAGAGTGTTTATTCACGTAGATGAACGATTGGTTCTATATTGGTTTGAAAGTCTCCGAGAAAATTAATTGTAGACATTTCCCTCCAGAATATATCTACAACATCTCATTAACATCATTGAATTGCATTTCAAGTTATCCAATAGAGCTGTGGTACCCGAGACATGGACAGAATACTAAGTTAACCATTCCCCACACACAGACGCTTTCTGATGCATCTGCAACAGACGACTTTTGAAAAACAGTGTAACTATAGGTGAAATTGCTAAATGAGCAACTTTTGTTACAATGTTTTTTTTCAACTTTATTCAATAATAATACTATCAATGAATTACCAATTATACCATAATACCATATATTTCACAATATGTGCTCAATATCTTCTGCTGCGGAATTGTCGTATGTGTGAATGGATTAAAAAATCGTGTCGTGCATGTTTACATACAATAGGTGCACATCCGTAAAACACGGCTGCAAGTAGCGAGTAGTGTAGCCCCAGAGCATCCTTGTAGGCTGATCTGAATCTGATCGCAACGATAAACAGTACACGTGGTAGCTTTCCAACTGTCAGCAGGTGGGTTGGTCCATGGTATTCCGCCTTTATGCATATGAGCAGCGTTCTACGAAGACTAACCTCAGTGCATTTCACTGTACACCCAGATCAACGTGGGAATCTGCGCACACTGATCTGGTACTGTACTGTACGATCATTGTTCACAGAACATTTACTTATTGATAAAGGTGAAATTACGGTGCACATTGCTATTTTCTACACTTACGGGTGACATGCCCGTTGGTTAGTTTCTGGTTCTTTTAAACTATTATGTTTCAATTTACAGAGAATTTTCATATTTTGCCAAGATGTTTCATAAGTGTTCTGCTGAAGATTTGTTGAATGTGGGAATGGTTTAAACAAGATTGAGATTTCCCTCTTAATATCTGTCTTAGTATCCAATCAACAAAGTATGTTTCTGTACACACAGAATACTCTAAGATAGGGTTGAGGAGTCAAATACATACTTAAGATCATTAAGCAACTACGTATCCTGATAACTGATACGTACGCTGTATGTATGAGTCCGTCCATAGGTGATGCAACATTTCTTTTGTGAACATTGTAGATTAAGATCAGTCATTGCATCTACACAGTTGTATCAATGTAGATCAGAACAGAACATAACTTGTTTCATAAATTATGAATTGAACACGCATGGTTCATCGTCAAAATACAACATATTCAAAAATATATGAGTATGGACATACACAAAAAAGATAGAAAAATGTAAAAGTTATTAACACTCCCTGTTAATGAAAATGTAAATAGACACATATACTTAGATAAATAACATATATAGGATGATACACAGATACATATATTTAAATAAATAACATATATATAGGATAATACATAGATGCATATATAACATATATATAGGATAACACACAGATACATAAATAACATATGATTATAGGATAATACACAGATACATGTATATACATAAATAACATATATAGGATAATACACATACATTGATCACATATTAATTTCATTGTTTGAAGCTTTTTTCAACCTATGTCCTTGGAGTAGATTGACGGGCTGATCTTATCGTAAACTTTTCACCAATGCCATATTGTACCTGTTAGCGTCGATATGCTCTTATAATAAAATTCAATACAACTGCAGACCCTAAAAACGTAGAAATAAGTGTATAACATCACCGGAATGCATTGAAAAAGTGTATTAAGATGCACTGGAAATGATTGATTTGATCAATTTTAGTATTTTGACCTTGTTTGCAACTGAAAGTAGAGAATGCTAAACACCGGTTTTGTCCGGGCCCGATTTGGTCCAAATGACGGTAACCATTTTCGCCTGGTGACTTCTTTCTTGCATAATGCATAACCCCCCCATTTTCTTTGGATTGTTTTAAAGGTTACTCTTTCCAATGATATATTGTGTTCTACAATATGAAACACTTACAAAGTGTGACAACTGAGGACTGAAACTGGTCGAGTTACACGAAAACAAAGAAGGAATTTAGTTGACGTATTGTAACCTAGAGACCCAGACGGACTCGGTAACGTCTCCACTGATTAATGTTAAGTGGATCCATTTGCTACATATTTCACTTAGTGAACACAGTAAGGTAGAACCTCGTCATCCTAATTGAATTAGAACCGTTTAGTGAAGTGACAACCAAGGTCGTTACGATAACACTCAGGTGCGTACATAGCTTTGATCGTATTATTTTAAGCTTATTTATTTGACATCAATTGCGAAACAAGCTTTCAGCTCATATTAATCATGCTCGATGTCTGCTTAATGGAGACGTAACCAGTACTCGCGCCGTTAATATGGAAAAATCCCAAGGTCAGAACTCTCTCATCACGGGACTGGATCCCGGGACCTTTGGAAGAAAGGCCGACTTTCTACTTCTGCACCGCTGTCTTCCACAATATCGTATTCGATCGCATTCTTCAAACAATTCGTAGAAACAGGAAACAGTTTTGAGTTTTTCTTCTTCTTTTTTTGTAACGTATGTTTTTGAAATTGTACACGAAGTTAGCCATATTTCTTTCTGAAACGAATTTGACAGTCTTAGTGCACACTATTTTTTGAAAACATTGTAACTATAAGGATATTTGCTCAGAATGTATCACAATTCTTTTTAACAGATCTTCGACATCAAAAATGATATTGTGCAATACCAGGTGTAAAATGAATAACCGTTTTTCTTACTCTATAATGATTAATACCATGTAACGAATCATAGATAAAATGCACAGTCGGATAATTAATGTTGGATAGGATTGATAGGGATGTAGTCGTGCAGTCTTATCCTAGTCTACATGGCTCGCTTCAAATGTATTAACACAAGTTTAGGATACCACAGATCTATGTCTCAAAAAACACTCTATTAATTTGTAAGAATTATTAAAATACAATGGCGATCATTATCAATGCTGATACTTATCACAGGAATGCATCAGGGATAAAGGTCATTTCATTGTGGAGGCCTTAAACCCCCCACTACCAGAAAAGCATGTACCCCTAGCTCACTACCAGTGATGACCCTGATTAGATTGCGTGTAGGCACCGCACGGGTTGATCGGGATCTTCCTTTATCCATTTTGGAGATGATCGGGCCGGCTCTCGTGTTTCGCGGAACATGTACCAAATAATTGTACAATATATTAACTTTTAAGTCACGTGACGTTATATCATGGTTTGGCCATAAACCTCCTCCCCGGCCCCCGGTACTACCAGGTACTTACAGTGATGAACCTGATAATATTGCATGTAGGCACCGGCGGCTGATCGGGACCTTCCTTTTAACCGTATTGGAGAAGATTGGTTGTCAATTAACGTTGATCATATAATAAAGAGGTGTACGCGATACAATAGGTGTAAGCCATGGGACGAACACAACATCTCAACTAGTGTCAGATGAACGGGTTTGTCTTGGAATATTCAATCCAATATTCAGCAATTTAAGCAGGATTAGAAATTAGACCTAACTATTTATGATAGCCATTCTGGAAGTCACATGGGAGACTTCACGTGATTAATTGAAATAGTTCAAGTCAAGAAGAAGCTAATAATTGGGTTTTCAAGCGAATTATTCCATTGATTTTCGGATTGTTAATCGCATCAGAAGAACTATATATCCGCCAAGATCCACTTGCGAAGATTTACACATCATCAAACATGGCCTGCTCTCTTTTAAAATTAGTTTTCTGGTACAAGTCGAACAAGACGAATGTGGGGGTTTTAACAGTTTATAGCATCTTGTTGTACACTGTGCGAAGATCGCATAGGCTGGGCTCAGTTCTTGAGATCAAGTATAATTACAATATCAGCTCTATAGCACTACACATTCTTAATACCATCTTTCTATTGTGCTCTACCTTTCATATGTATCAAATTTGATTATGAGCCGTCATTATGGCCTCTGCGTAATGTGTCGACCCAGATCAGCCTGCGCAGTTCGCGCAGACTGATCCGGGTCGACACATTCCGTCCGAGGAGGATAGAGGTATAGATTAAAGATTCCTGAAACGGAAAATCCACAGGATGCGAAAAGTGTCTATGCGGGTAAGCCTGCGCGGCATGTTTAGGCTGATCCGGGTCGATACTTTACGCAGAATCCACAATGTTGGTTTTCTCGCGGGACGGCTCTAATATTTAATTGGTTTTGACCCGTTTCTGCTTCAACAGGATTTCTGTTATATCACGACGACAGTTCGTTATACGTGATCCGTGGATGACTAAGCAGTACCTGTTGCGCTGATTGATGTGGATCTATTTTGATCGACCTGACATGTAGTTGTTTGCCTAGAGCCCTACGTTTTATATATTTTTGAGTGCTCTTAATACATCAACTTAATGTTTAATATTGTTAATGTTAAAAGAGAGAATCAGAAAAAAACGTTCTGTGAAATGGTGACCGATGTCCCTTGTACTATATATACGTATGGTAAAGCTCACATATTCTCTTCCGTAAATTAAAACTATATACCATGTCGATAAACATTTGTTAGTGGGTTTTTGTTCAATGTGTTGGTATGAAATATTAGAATACATTTATAATATTAGTAAAGTCTGCTTATATGTACTGAGATTAATTAGTTTTCTTAAATATCTTTGTATCACTTGTCATTTATTTAAACTATACTATATGTTATACTTTACAAATATTTATTATGTATTTTGTTCAACGGCATGTTACATGTTATATGCATATAAAGAAATTGAATGAAATTGAATTGCTAAAATAATTGTTCTTTCTAAATTAATGCGCGTATTGGGACGGCTGTGCAAATTGAATTATTTCATTTTCCGGTTCTTGACTTTATATAGATACATGAGACTAACTTGAACTAGAAATTATTATATGAGCCGTCCCGCGAGAAAACCAACATTGTGGACGTGGACTCTGCGTAAAGTATCGACCCAGATTAGCTAAAGCATGCCGCGGACAGACACTTTCGCCTCCTGTGGATTTTCTGTTTCAGGAATCATTACTCTATACCTCTACCCCCTGTGGCAGAATGTGTCGGCCCGGATCAGTCTGCACGGACTGTGCAGGCTGATCTAGGTCGATACATTACGCGGAGGTCATGATGTTGGTTTTCTCGCGGGACGGCTCAATTATCTGTTTGCCTCAGACGATTCGATAAGATAGGAATAATGAATTGTAACGGTATCAGACATTGCGATCTTGACATACTCCAAGTATATGTTGTGGTCCTTTTATGTACAGACGGAATGAACATTGCTCAACAGTCTGTTATCTAACAAGAGTTTTATTAGAATCAATTACCCGAAAATGTGGTTCACGAATGACTGGAAACCAACACATGGTTGTCCGTATAATGATGGCGAAATGGACGATACTTTATTATTTCGGTAAGGACGATTCCTTAACACAATTCTCTTTATCGAGTAACAGGTCTGAGACCATGATTGAATTATCGATTGTTGAAGGAATTGGGCAGACACCAATTAGATGTTTAGTAATGTATTTACAGAGGACGCGCTAAGGGAAAGTAACAGTCTCTTTCCTCCTAAATATCTTTATTATCATTACTGAAAAAACCATCTTGTATTGGCACTCAAATAAATAGTTGCGCAATGAGACGATTCCTTTTGAGTACCACAAACATAAAGTTTAAGTGTCAATTCCGGATTGAACATTGTATAAAATGCAAGCTATGTAGAATGCGGGGCTTTATAGATCACAAACACATGAAATAAATGTACAAAAGAGTCGTAATAAAATAAAAGTTTTTATTTTAGTTTGGTATCAATTTATTAATTTTTTAGCACTTGCATTTATCACTCTAGTCAATAACGGAACCATATATGTTGGGAGGTCACAAGCATTGCTTATCCTGTTCCTTCATTAAATAAGACACATCTATTTTGCAATACTTAATAAAAGCCATTTATAACAAATTGAAGAGTGTGCACTGTAGATATACTCGGACGTTTTAAGTGTCAAATTAAAAACGAACCGTCCCCCAGCAGGGGCGTAGCTTTGCAATAATCAATGTGAAGGCCGTCTCGTGAGGAAATCAACATTGTGGACTCTGCGTAAAGTATCGACCCGGATCAGCCTAAGCATGCCATCCTGGCCTACCCGGATAGACACTTTTCGCCTCTTGTGGATTTTCTGATAAGACAACCTGAATATGTATTGTTTGCAAAAAAAAAGAAATCAATATTTCCATAGGCGCTGACAGAATAAAGTACATTTGGCTTATTCATGCTATCTGACTTAGATGTGCTCCCTCCCGACAACCAAACGGTAGGAGTGAACAGGGTTTCGGATCTGTATATACATTAGTCGCGACTATACGTCAATTTGAATATGTCCCAAGCTACTGTTTGTTTGTTAAATGTGTATGTCAATTGCAATTAGCTTTACGAGTCTGCAAGTTTTTAATAAATCAACCCCGTGGAAGGTCAATATATACAGTAGAATCGCTGTACCTAATAGCTTTCTGCCAAAACTTCGACTGAAGGAAAGTGAGTCTGTATTTGGATGAGTTGGGACATTGTTATATTTACGCCAGATAATTTATAGATGTTCTACGCATTGAAGTTCGACTGAAAAATACTCTCTCGATCATAAGGGTAATGCGTAACAACCGCAAGCTATCCTTTGAGATTCGCACAAAGAAACCCATAACAAAATTTAAATAATTGTATTCCCCATGTTGGAGAACGGCATTAAAGAAGCAAATCATGTGGAGGAGATATAGTGTCCGTCTATGTATCATTTAATTTACATTTGATGATATAGGTTACATTATCTTTTGTATACGCCATTTCATTTCATTAGAAATATGTATCATCCATGCCAAAGACGATTCTTAAGCCAACGCCACGTATTTTCAAGCAAAGAGCACATACAAACATAGGTTGATATATCACCCGTTCTACGGGAAAGCTATCATTATGGACTCTGCGTAATGAATCGACCCAAATCAGCCTGCGCAGTCCGCACATGTCAATCCGGGCCGGTACATTCCGTCTCAGGGATATATATTATACAGAGTAATGAAACAAAACATCCACAGGAGGCGAACATTGTATGCCCGGGTTCTGACAGGGGCGTAGCTCCCTTTAGGCACTGTAGGCACGTGCTTACACATTTTTTCTCAAAATGCCCCCAAAATTCAGCTGCGGCGATAGACATCTGCGTAATGTATCGACCAGATCAGCCTGCATTGTCCGCGCAGACTGATCCAGCCGACACATTCTGTCTTAGGGGGATAGATGTTTAGAGTAGTGATTCCTGAAACAGAAAATCCACAGGAGGCGAAAAGTGTCTATCCGGGTAGGCCTGTGTAGCATGCTTAGGCTGATCCGGGTCGATACTTTACGCAGTGTCCACTATGTTGATTTTCTCGCGGGACGGCTCATATTACTCTGCCAAGAAAAACAATTGCATTCCATGCCAAATGAACACATAGAACCATCATAAAGATGCATCCAAAACACGTTTTCTCATTTCGCTAAATTGCCTCTATTTCTACATGGTGAGACAACATAAAGACTTTACTTGCCTTTATGAAAATTGGTTGAATAAATGGCCAGGTCAATAACCCAGGGATCACTGAAACAGAAGGAATTCATTATCCTCCAAGGAAAATGTCTGAATGAAAATGTTCTTTCAATGTTCTTTCAATGTTATATATTATGAGAACTGTTTACCAACATGAATCGCCAAGTGACTTATTCATAACTTATGATAACAAGCCTAGAGTGTTTTATGTAGTATTTTTTATTGGCTCGCTGGTTCAGAAGGTTATGTGTTTCATTATTTATATATGGGCAATACATTTTAAAGTTACTTTTATGTAGATATGAAACGCATCTTCTGTTTGATATTCGAATTTTATTAAACCTTTAAATCTCCAATCCCTCTGTTGTTTAATATAGTGGGATGAGTCCATTGCGTTCATTACATGGCATGTATAACAATGAATCAAGTCAGTGTGTAATAGTATTTGTCCTTCGTCGGAGGAATGACAACTGTATTGCACTCCTGAAGTTTTGCAATATGAGCCGTCCCACGAGAAAACCAACATTGCTAAAAGTATCGACCCGGATCAGCATAAGCATGAAGCGCAGGCTAACCCGGACAGGCACTGTTCGCCTCGTGTGAAATGTCTGCTTCGGGAATCACTACTTTATATATCTATCCCCCTGAGACGGAATGTGTCGGCCCGGAGCGGATTGCGCAGGCTGATCTGGGTCGAAACATTACGCAGCGACCAAAATGTTGGTTTTCTCGTGGAACGGCTCATATATACACATCTGCGTAATGTATCGACCAGATCAGCCTGCGCTATCCGCGCAGACTGATCCGGCCGACACATTCCGTCTAAGGGGGGATAGATAGAGTAGTGATTCCTGAAACAGAAAATGCACAGGAGGCGAAAAGTATCTGTCCGGGTTAGCCTGTGCGACATGCTTAAGCTGATATTCGATTACTTTACGCAGCGACCAAAATGTTGGTTTTCTCGTGGAATGGCTCATATTGTGAATTTCTAACGAGAGCCTCTGTCATGCATCCCAGTAATAACTTTATGAGCCAGTGCATGAGAAAATGTACATGTTAGGATCTTCTGAACATTGAAGGTTAAGATCATATTGTCCATCTGCTCTGTCCTTTTGTCATGCATTGAATCCCATAATATAGTATGATTTATTTTAAGCAAACAAACTATCGTACTTATATTTCCGTTAAAACGTGTTCGCGTTTTGTATATGTATATGTAATGTATACTTACATAGTACTAGTATATTTGATTTACGATAAGTGGCATTAACAATAATTCACAGTGCTTGCAATTATGATATTCCGTGTTGACATATACAGATTATCTTTCGTATTTATGCACACGTTTCGCAATGAGTTATTCATAAATAATCGTAGATTATATCCTAATAAATCTCTGTTTCAAACAGAGAATTGTATTCAAAAAATAAATGTACTGCTGAGTTGTATTGTAAATGTACTGGTCACTTCCACTTAGTTAAACTTTATGCAGGCTATCTGATATCAGATGTGTAATTAGAATTGTTTGATTAACAATTAATCTTACAATAAACAATATTTATATAATTTTTATTAAATTCAGGCAAATTTGCTAAACATAAATAACAATTAACAAAACGTAATCACTTTACCAGAAGCAAAAATAAAATTAAAAATGAATATTAACTTAGTGTCCGGATTATATATATACAATGATTATAACAATTGAGATTGAAACCCACAATTGTCATAAATAAGATACTCGTGTATATACAATATATAATAAATATGATAGTGTATATCAATATCAAACCATATAACTGGATGCAGTCTGATATCGGTCTACAACACACATCTATATCGCACAATTTACATCGATAGCGTACTCGAGTATATATATGAGCCGTTCCACGGGAAAACCAACATTATGAACTCTGCGTAATGTATCGACCTAGATCAGCCTTCGCAGTCCGCGCAGGCTAATCCGGGCCGACATATTCCGTCTCAGAGGGATAGAGGTATATACAATTATTCCTGGAACAGAAAATCCACAGGAGGCGAAACGTGTCTGTCCTGGTTAGCTTGCGCGGTATGCTTAGGCTGATCCTTGTCGATAATTTACGTAGAGTCCACACTGTTGGTTTTCTCGTGGAACGTCTCATAATTATATAATGCAAGCCGTGATTAGAGTTATCTATCTTTTAGGCAATAGATGAGGAAGACTACGTTAATGTGAGACGTGTCGCACTGGAATAAGTGACGATACTACACTGCCCACAGTTAAACAGGAGCTTTCGTAGATCTAATTACTTAATACAATTTAGCCTGCATTGGAAGCATTATATGCATTCATGTTCTCTTAAAAGGGAGCACTTATACTTGCGAAATCGATATAGAGAAATACTGGTGTGTTTCACTGACTAAGCAGAAATTTCTTAATATACACCCAAAGTCTCCATGATTTATTGTACAAACTAGTACATGTTATACGCATTATTGATGTTATGTATATGCTTGACGGAAGTGCGTTTTGTTAGAATTAACGGGTTTTATGGTGAAAAATAATCCGATTAAGAAACAGGTAGTGTTTCTTTTCTTACATATAAGCTTTCTGATGCCTCTGACGTTTTAAAAACATTGTTGCGAACGGAGATATTGCTCATCACTTGTCTTATCTGCAAACTCTGTTCAATAATTATACTTTCATTTATACAAAATGTCCATATTTTGCATGTTATCATCTACTGCAGATTTGGGAAAGGGCTACAGTTACACGGACGTCATGTACAGACAGCTTTTAGATAAAAATGCAGCTGCGGCGATAGACATCTGCGTAATGTATCGACCAGATCAGCCTGCGCTGTCCGCGCAGACTGATCCGGCCGACACATTCCGTCTTAGGGGGATAGATGTATAGAGTAGTTATTCCTGAAACAGAAAATCCACAGGAGGCGAAAAGTGTCTATCCGGGTAGGCCTGTGTGGCATGCTTAGGCTGATCCGGGTCGATACTTTACGCAGAGTCCACAACGGTGGACCGGGTATACAAAAGGACGAATGAGCCCGTTAAACAATTAACCCTTTCCCACATACAACAAATCTACAACAAATCTACAGCAGACGACTTTGAAAACATAGTGAGAAAAAACTGAAAAAATCTCCATAAAAGATAGCTTAATTGTTAAATAAAGTTGAAAACATTGTGACTAAATGAGAAATTGCTCATTATGAGCAATTTCACTTTTGGCCACAATGTTTTCAAAAGTCGTCTGCTGCTATTGCGTCAAAGTGCGTCTGCAAAAAAATCGTTTTCCCGTTATGGATATGGATAACTTATCCCTTGATGATACTCATATCTTACATAGCTCAGAAAAAAGATGGCCTGAATAGATATCTTCTTAACTGTTCCGTTTTGTTATGTCATACACCTAATACTGGGCGATGTCTTGATGTTTTAAACGTCTACTGTAGTTTATATGTAGTATTGAAATTGGTTTGATGTTTTCTTTATTTATATTTGTATTAGAAAATGAAGACTTATGGTCGTAAAAAGTATTGGAATTGGCATCTGTTTTCCATATGGACGATATAAAGGAAACCAAGTCACCCCAAAAACCGACCTTATTAAATTTTGAATTAATTGGTTTTACGATTAAAGTGCAAACTTGTACAGTAAATACGTGTAACCAAACAGTTCTCCAGTCTTTTCCATGATTCTTACATATGAAAATGTTATGAAAGGAAAGAATTTGATCAGTCTGCACGAAGGTTCATGCTTATCTGAATCTGCACGTATCGTTATCGTCTCGAAGGTCGGCTTTCACGTGCCATACTTGCATTAGTAGTCGAAAGGGTATTTTCGGTAAAAATTCCATTCTCAACGAGTTGGATTTTGACTGGATTTAAGCTCAGTATTTCCTTCTCGACAATATGCAAAACCTTATTAGTTTGCTTTTTATACGAAGAAAATGTTTTTAATTTTGCAAAAAACAGTTGACCCCAGATTATGCACTCGCAGTACCGGGTTGATGCGAAACTTTGTAACATGTCCGTGGTTTGATGGATTCCCGTTGAATGCCGTTTTCAACAATGTTTCAGTCATATCACGGCGGCCAGTTCAGCTACTCGTGTGTTCAAGGCTTTTATCACAGCAGTACTCCACACAACATAATTTAAAAGCAACTGGCTGCTTTTCCACACAACAGCTGTTAGCCCATCGGTGGAAGACGAATGACGCTAGTCACAGCGACCTTTGTCAAACGTCAGTAAGAATGTTGGCCGAGCTGGGATTCGAACTCACAAACCCTGAATTGACAGCCCGCGTCGCTACCGACTGAGGTACCGGGGCATGTACGATGAAATGTTAACATCGAGAGACTTGATTAGAGCCGTCCCGCGAGAAAACCAACATTATGACCTGTGGGTAATGTATCGGTACAGATCAGTCCGCGCAGACTAATCCGGGCTTACACATTCCGTATCTGGGAGAAAGAAGGTATAGGGTAATGATTCCTGAAACAGAAAATCCATAGGAGGTGTAAAGTGTCTTTCCGGGTTAGCCTGCTCGGCATGCTTATGCTGATCAGGGTCGATACTTTACGCAGAGTTCACGATGATCAAGTTGTTTTCTCGCGGGAAGGTTCATTATACGAATATGTACGATGATACCGGTCCTACCTAATGTTATCAGTGCAGTGGATCCAATGATATATTCTCCGTATGCGGTCAAATAGTTTTCACAACACAATACGTAATGAATAAACGTATTTTACTAGCGGTGTTCCTGTAGAAAACCAACTTTGATACATTTGCGACTAGGCAATGCAGATCTAGATCGGACTGAGCTTTCGCGTGGTGTTATCTGGCCAATTATTTACAGTATGTTGCGATGAATTGCTGGCAAATTGTGAGAATGTGTATCAGATTACATGAATACACAATCTGGTCTTACTCTAAGCGTGTGTTCAATACAGAGCATGGCCTATTTATTTGTAGAAACGAAGAAATAAGAAGCCCTTCATGAAATTTTATAAAATTCAATATATATTCGATTGTTTTATTCCAAGTCGTCCATTGGTTATGAAACCCACATTTGAAGCTACTGTATACAAATGTTATATTTGTTCGACATATCAATCTGGGAAGTTGTCTTCAATACGAAAGCGTTTTCATGAAGGCGACAACCACCTCCCGATTCGACAATATTAACTCAAACTGTTTTATATATCGAGGGCTTGGCGTGAAACGGTTGTAACTAAAATTGGTAATTTTTTACCAAGGTTATTCACCTCGCCATAAAGTCTTTATAAGCGTTAAATCATTTTTCTTGGTAAACAATGGAAATTTAGGTGCCATTGCTCGTTCTGAGCAATGGCACCTAAATTTGCATTGTTTACAAAGGGGTCAAAATTGCCCCTAAACCAGGGTTTTCAAAATAGGTTTTGAGTTACAACCGTTTCACGCCAAGCCCTCGATATACTCTATCTATACTTTAGAGCTGTAGATAAGGGGCGTTTTGCTTGTTCTAAAATCCTTATTTTATCCGCTAACTCTATGTTGTAGGTACTCAAAAGAATCGTCTCAATTATTTTGAGTACCTACAACATTCGGTTTGGTTGGATAATAAGAGAGATAGTGTGGGGGGGGGGGGGGGGGGGGGGAGGGGGAAGAGCTATAACCCCTCCCTATTAATTAAGTTTTAATAATTATTTTGTTCAATGTAAACAACCGAAATGATGCGTGTATAGTTTGATCTTGCCCTACACTGTTCGCCGACCGTTCCCAGTTTCAAGAATCTTCGAACACATATGCGCCGTTCTACGAAAAACCAACATTATGGACTATGTGTAATGTATCGACCCAGATCAGCATGCGCAGTCCGCGCAGGCTAATCCGGACCGACACTTTCTGCATGTTTGGGAAAGATATATAGTGTTAGCCTGCGCGGCATGCTTAGGCTGATCCGGGTCGATACTTAACGCATAGTCCACAATGTTGATAGGTATGTCTACCCATTAAAAATGAAGCATAAACGATAAATTCATAGATTTTTATTGTACTGGAAAGTGAAATTATTATTCCTATTTTATCTCAGAATTATGAATGTACTATTTCAAGACAACTTTTAAACAGTTTTAAAACTATGACTATACTATGCATATGGAGATATATAGACCTGCCCGTGTGACCACATATCGGGTTTTCTCTTTGTCCTTACTAAGTATATTAATTTAAGGTAAATTACTTTTGAAACATCCCTTTTACACTCTATATACTTGTGTGAGTTTTACAAATTAAAAAAAAAAGGCAAAGGCCGGTATATTAATTTAATATTAGTACATTTTTATATAAGCGAAATTCATGCTTTATCTAGTCTAAACAGTTAAATAGAGAACCATTCTTTTGAATTGGTTACCTGCCTCATACGCTTTATCATTTCAATAGTATCTCAAACCGGGAACCAAACAATGTAGCTAAATGTAGTCTGGTTCCTTACATCCTATGATATATTACACAGAAGCCAGGGCTCGTATTCACCAAACCTTTCAATTTAGATGTTTGACTATATCTAAATCTAAATATTTTGTCCACTTTTTGGAATCTAAATCTAAATATTTTGTTGACTTTTTGGATTCCCGGCGTTTTTGATTTAATACGTATTCACCAACGCGTTTTCACACCGACTCTGGTTCCCGAATAAAGTTAGAAGCTAAAACAAAAAACAGTACCACTCATCTATAGTCTATTTATAGATTTTAACTTTTATCGTTTTTAACGAATTATTTTTTCTCAAAAAATAATACAGTTAACGCGATCGTGTTTGTTTGCGGAAGTCACGGTTAAACTACACTTCCGCTTAGAATACACATTCGCTGCACCTAAATAGTCCTAGTATTTTTTCGATATTAAAATGACTTCTACGTGTTATTTCAATACAGTGAAGTCATAATTATACTATCGAATCAATTTTCTAGAAAATATCAAATTAACAGTACGCGCATATATATTTCATTTGTCGGCAGGTACGTATAAGGCACGAGTATGAATTTTAGTCGTATGCCCATTCACTAGAAGTCGACCCCACGCTGTATAGAACAATGTTAATCTCACATATATGCCACCACGCAGAGCTCAGTGAAATAGTCAGTGTGCATTTTAAACGCTCGCATCGCCGTTGTTTCTCCTTTTTCCAACATGATAACGATGATCAAAGGGGCTTTCTAATTATAGATCATGGTTTACATACGCGCGCATTCAGTTAGCTATATATATATATACGAAAGTAACGCTCTAACGTTGTATCAAAGTACCGTGGTGTAATGCAGAGCGTGTAGAACTACTAAATCATGGACTACCTATGGACGCGAGTTCGAGTCACAATGGAAACATTTTTTTTTTTTTTTTTTTAATTCTTATTTTATGCGATTTGTTAAACATTATAGATTTATAATAATTAATTCACTCACATGAAACATAGTTATAATATAAGCCGAAATCCTGGATCCGCCCCTAGTGACGTAAACAAATCGAACTAACAATGTAAATCTTACAAATATGCCATGGGTGTTTTGACAGACTTTACGCAGAGCTCAGTGAAAGAGTTAGTGTGCATGTTAAACGCTCGCATCGCCGTTGAAATGCTACATTTACTAAAACTGTCAACTGATAAAAAAAAACTCTGGACAAAAATATTAATAATAATAAAATAGACTAAATTGTGCAATAGCATGATCAATTGCATTCATAAATTAGATTTTACAATACATGTTCAAAATAATACGTTACCAGTACTTTCAGTACATAGATGACATCTCAATTTTCAATCATCCTACCTATTCATTTGCTTTGTTTTTTAATAATCTGACTTTCATTTTCAGTATAATATCTTCCTATTTTACTGTGTTGCGTGACGAAAACTTCGTCTGGTCGGTCTTCTAATAGTTGTTTTTGTCGTTTTCGATCATCATTCATTTTCATTCATTTATGCATTTTGTTTCGTCTATGATTGCACATACTTGATTCAAAGATAACTTTGAGCATAATTGTCATCGCAAAATGCAGACATGAAAACAGAAATAAATTACGCCGTCTAGTTGATTCGTTCATTCATGAATATCGCGGTAAACACGATTTCATTGTATTTTGCCTAGCCGACATGTTTTATCACGGATGCGATGAGAACTTCAAGACAACTTAAATTAAATGAAATCTTCTGGTTCTTACAAACAAAGTGTGATCAGATTAACTGAACTGTATTTCATACATACACTTTTAGGCACCTCTGCAGCAAATATGTTTTGAAAACATTGTGGTAAAAGTAGAATTGTTTTCAACTTCATTCATTTATAATTATGATTGTTCTTTCAATTATAATTATGATTGTTCTTCCAATTATAGAGAGTGTCCTTATTTTTCAAATGCTTTGAAAGACATTTGTTGCAGAATTGTTGTATATGGGAAAGGGTTTACAAAACAGTGTCTTAAAATGTACTATAAATATTCTTTTAAATATCTTTGTCTAACACAAAATTGACATTAAGTTTTTGTAATATAAAAGTACTCTTAGAGTCATGATTTTACAGTTTGAGAAATAATTTAAATGTTCCTTTTTCTTATTTCTGTGTAAAGTAAGTAAGTACAAATACAATACAACGCAATAAATAGCACCACCGGCCCCTTGGGCCTATTAGTCACCTTTATATAAGTACAAGTGTCCATTTCCTTCATAAATATATATATGTATCAAATATAAATGGGTTGAGTTGAAATAAAGTATCAGTCTAAGCATGCCGTGCAGGCTAATCCGGACAGATACATTTCGACTCGTGTGGACTTCCTGTATAAGAAATCATTACTCTATATCTCTTTCCCCCTGTGGCGGAATATGTCGGCCCGGGTTAGCCTGTGAGGACTTCGCAGACGGATCTGTTTCGATACATTACGCAGAGTCCATAATGTTGGTTTTCTCGTGAAACGGTTCATATGTTCTGTAACATTGGCTTCAGGTTGTTCGGGGGAAAGCACTAAGATTGATGCATCGGTCTGAAATAGAATAATACCACGAGTACTGGTTAATTACCCATGAAACGACATAACAGTAATACTATAATCAGATTAGCGTCAAATACCATTAATAACAAACATACAAATCTTGCATAAATCGAAGAACATCTTTGTTTTTGTCTTGTTGTGGTTACATTTGTTACCCTTTTTATGTTTGTGTTCTTTGAAAAGATCATTACATTAATTCGCTTTAACTACAAACAAAGGTTATAAGCTTGGCTATGATTTGTGAATATGCTTTCAAGCCGAAAGCTCACTATAAACAATGTTATTAAAGGTTAACCGATTCACTTCTATTAAAGAATTGAAGGAGTTATAATCCAAAATGACAAGTATACCCAATGGTCTAACCCAGAATTTGATTATTGTCAATAACACGGTTTGTTTCATGAATATCTGAGTGTTGGTACACGTTTACACTGTATACAGTAGGAAGGAATAAAGCAGTACCTACATAGCAAACATATCTCTCACTAACGACCTCTGGAACCATTTGAAAACAACATTGTGGACTCTGCGTAAAGTATCAAACCGGATCAACCTAAGCATGCCACGCAGGCTAACCCGGACAGACACTTTTCGCCTCCTGTGGATTTTCTGTTTCAGAAATCCTTACTATAATCATCTATGCCCCTGAGACGGAATGTGTCGGCCCAGAGAAGCACTCGCAGACAGTGCAGGCTGATCTGGGTCGATACATTACGCAGAGACCATACTGTTGGTTTTCCGGTGAAACGGTTCATTTCTCCGCTAGACACAATTCTTTCAACTATATCATAAAGTTTACTTTTCCTTTATAGATAGTTTCCGTGTTTTTGCCTAGATCTTTTCATTGTCGTCTGCTACAGATTAAAATAGTCCAATACTTTTATTACATGAGAAATGGAGACGCCCGTATTTGACCATAGAAGAGTCTACTTGAAACAATTCGGCGCTGAAAGAGTTTAAACAAACAACACAAACCTCCTCGTAGACAATGTTTAAAAGTGCGCTATAAAAAAATTCAAATTCGTGTCTGACCTCAATGATTTTTATAGCGTCGTTGTTATTCGATTTCTTCCAAGGAAAACCTATTTAACTTGACAAGAAGTCAAGATACTAGATACTTAGTGTTGCCAACAAGTCAAGCTTTAGTCCAAAACAAACAAAATGAAACATCATCATCCGACGCCAGTGTCTTTTTGAAATTCAATTATAATAACCTAATATGCTTCAGTGTTGTCGATCCGCTTGCAAACCGGGTTATTGAAATACGTTCGTGTGTATTGCCTGAGCACGAACTCATTGTGAAGGTCTTGATTTCAATCGAATTAACGGTATTTTTAGTGGATCCCATTCTGCACATGTGTCAACACTCGTGAATGATAGTACAGGGGCAAAAGTCAACAGCCAATAATTAACCTGTTTGTTGGAATCCTACACAGACAAATATATATAATAAAACATTGATATTTCGTTCCAGTTTACGAGTTAGAACGGAAATATATTTGAGACGAGCATGGCCATTTTGGGTCTTAATGAATCTGCATACAGGGGTCCTACTAAATACTGCAAGGACTACAAGGACTATAAGGACTATAAGGACTACAAGGACGGCTGTTGTATGACAAGGACGGCTAAAACGTTGTTTAAATACATATATTTATATTTAAAATTACTGGTCAAAGGCATTGTCAGCTTATACAATAGCCTGTCGTCTGTCTGTTCTTTGCATAGTCGGTCATAGTAACATGTATGATAAATTTTGTTTGTTTAAAGTGTCCATATAGACGTGTTAGATGTTTTTAGTAATTTTTAATATAAATATATTAATTTAATACCGTTTCAACCGTCCTTGTCCGCGAAGTCTCACCTGATTCTTCTATATCCATCTACTAGTAAAGTAGCCATTGATGCAAATAAAACGAGAACTCGATTAGTTTTACAACAATACCTTTACATGACCACGTTGCTGGGAGCCGATAAGACAAATACTCACTAGAAATATAGCATAAGCTGTCGTCACATACATAAATCAGACGACCGAAAATGGAATGAAATTACTTTCAATTATCTAACAAATTATAGACATAACTAAGATATTACATGCCAGACACTGCGTGTGGGCAGAGAGTTGTAAATATCCCGATTTACGGAAATAATTCAATAAGTCCCCGTCCTACTGTATTACCGACGCCTACATGTAGCCCACATTCGGATGTTTAAAACGTTCGCTAACGATGTAGCCCAAGTTAAGTCGTCTTATATTGATCTACAATGTACGCCGTCTTATATTGATATACATTGTGTGCAGTCTTATATTGATCTACATTGTGCCAAGTCTTATATTGATCTACATTGTGCACAGTCTTATATTGATCTACATTGTGCCAAGTCTTATATTGATCTACATTGTGTGCAGTCTTATATTGATCTACATTGTGCCAAGTCTTATATTGATCTACATTGTGCACAGGCTTATATTGATCTACATTGTGCCAAATCTTATATTGATCTACATTGTGTGCAGTCTTATATTGATCTACATTGTGCACAGTCTTATGTTGATCTACATTGTGCCAAGTCTTATATTGATCTACATTGTGCGCAGTCTTATATTGATCTACATTGTGCCAAGTCTTATATTGATATACATTGTGTGCAGTCTTATATTGATATACATTGTGCCAAGTCTTATGTTGATCTACATTGTGCACAGTCTTATATTTATCTACATTTGTGTGCAGTTTTATATTGATATACATTGTGCGCAGTCTTATATTGATATACATTGTGTGCAGTCTTATATTGATATACATTGTGTGCAGTCTTATATTGATATACATTGTGCGCAGTCTTATATTGATCTACATTGTGCACCGTCTTATATTGATCTACATTGTGTGCAGTCTTATATTGATATACATTGAGCGCCGTCTTATATTGATATACATTGTGTGCAGTCTTATATTGATCTACATTGTGCACCGTCTTTTATTGATATACATTGTACGTCGTCTTATATTGATATACATTGTACGCCGTATTATATTGATCTACATTGTGCGCAGACTTATATTGATCTACATTGTGCGCAGTCTTATATTGATATACATTGTGCGCCGTCTTATATTGATATACATTGTGTGCAATCTTATATTGATCTACATTGTACGCAGTCTTATATTGATCTACATTGTGTGCAGTCTTATATTGATCGACATTATGCGCCATCTTACATTGATATACATTGTGCGCCGTCTTATATTGATATACATTGTGTGCAGTCTTATATTGATATACATTGTACGCAGTCTTATATTGATCTACATTGTACGCAGTCTTATATTGATCTACATTGTACGCAGTCTTATATTGATCTACATTATGCGCAGTCTTATATTGATATACATTGTGCGCCGTCTTATATTGATATACATTGTGTGCAGTCTTATATTGATCTACATTGTACGCTGTCTTATATTGATATACATTGTGCGCCGTCTTATATTGATATACATTGTGTGCAGTCTTATATTGATCTACATTGTACGCAGTCTTATATTAATCTACATTGTACGCAGTCTTATATTGATCTACATTATGCGCAGTCTTACATTGATATACATTGTGCGCCGTCTTATATTGATATACATTGTGTGCAGTCTTATATTGATATACATTGTACGCAGTCTTATATTGATCTACATTGTACGCAGTCTTATATTGATCTACATTGTACGCAGTCTTATATTGATCTACATTGTACGTAGTCTTATATTGATCTACATTGTGTGCAGTCTTATATTGATCTACATTGTACGCAGTCTTATATTGATATACATTGTGTGCAGTCTTATATTGATATACACTGTACGCCGTCTTATATTGATATACATTGTGCATAGTCTTATATTGATATACATTGTGCACAGTCTTATATTGATATACATTGTGCGCGGTCTTATATTGATATACATTGTGCGCGATCTTATATTGATATACATTGTGCGCGGTCTTATATTGATACACATTGTGTGCAGTCTTATATTGATATACATTGTACGCAGTCTTATATTTATCTACATTGTACGCAGTCTTATATTGATATACATTGTGCACAGTCTTATATTGATCTACATTGTGCGCGGTCTTATATTGATATACATTGTGTGCAGTCTTATATTGATCTACATTGTACGCAGTCTTATATTGTTATACATTGTGTGCAGTCTTATATTGATATACATTGTACGCAGTCTTATATTGATCTACATTGTACGCAGTCTTATATTGATCTACATTGTACGTAGTCTTATATTGATCTACATTGTGTGCAGTCTTATATTGATCTACATTGTACGCAGTCTTATATTGATATACATTGTGTGCAGTCTTATATTGATATACACTGTACGCCGTCTTATATTGATATACATTGTGCATAGTCTTATATTGATATACATTGTGCACAGTCTTATATTGATATACACTGTGCGCGGTCTTATATTGATATACATTGTGCGCGGTCTTATATTGATATACATTGTGCGCGGTCTTATATTGATATACATTGTGTGCAGTCTTATATTGATATACATTGTACGCAGTCTTATATTGATCTACATTGTACGCAGTCTTATATTGATATACATTGTGCACAGTCTTATATTGATCTACATTGTGCGCGGTCTTATATTGATATACATTGTGTGCAGTCTTATATTGATCTACATTGTACGCAGTCTTATATTGTTATACATTGTGTGCAGTCTTATATTGATATACATTGTACGCAGTCTTATATTGATCTACATTGTACGCAGTCTTATATTGATCTACATTGTACGTAGTCTTATATTGATCTACATTGTGTGCAGTCTTATATTGATCTACATTGTACGCAGTCTTATATTGATATACATTGTGTGCAGTCTTATATTGATATACACTGTACGCCGTCTTATATTGATATACATTGTGCATAGTCTTATATTGATATACATTGTGCACAGTCTTATATTGATATACATTGTGCGCGGTCTTATATTGATATACATTGTGCGCGGTCTTATATTGATATACATTGTGCGCGGTCTTATATTGATATACATTGTGCGCGGTCTTATATTGATATACATTGTGCGCAGTCTTATATTGATCTACATTGTATGCCGTCTTATATTGATATACATTGTGCGCAGTCTTATATTGATATACATTGTACGCCGTCCTATATTGATATACATTGTACGCCGTCTTATATTGATCTACATTGTGTGCAGTCTTATATTGATCTACATTGTGCGCGGTCTTATACTGATCTACATTGTGTGCAGTCTTATATTGATATACATTGTGTGCAGTCTTATATTGATATACATTGTGTGCAGTCTTATATTGATCTACATTGTGCGCGGTCTTATAATGATCTACATTGTGTGCAGTCTTATATTGATATACATTGTACGCTGTCTTATAATGATCTACATTGTGTGCAGTCTTATATTGATCTACATTGTACGCCGTCTTATATTGATCTACATTGTGCGCAGTCTTATATTGATATACATTGTACGCCGTCTTATATTGATCTACATTGTACGCAGTCTTATATTGATCTACATTGTGCGCGGTCTTATAATGATCTACATTGTGCGCAGTCTTATACTGATCTTCATTGTGCACAGTCTTATATTGATATACATTGCGCGCGGTCTTATATTGATCGACATTATGCGCAGTCTTATATTGATCGACATTGTGCACAGTCCTAAATTGCCAATGTATCAGTCTGTCAAAACAAAAATGAATGTGTAAGAACTCATAAAGACAAATGATGGTGATGTAAGTTGCAATATTTCAGCAGGATCAAGGTTAAACGGTTTACGAATGAACAAACCGCGATTGAAATAGCCTGACCAGCGATGTACCCAGTTAGTGCTAACACACCGAGTGGTTAGCGAATGCTAGGCAACAGCCCTAATTGGATTAATTGATTCGGCTAGCACCTGTCCTTGGTGTATTAGGTTAATCTGAATTAGGAGGGGCATTCTTCAAACAGCAACATCTCTTTTAGTTCACAGCTTAAATCCTATGTTGTATGTACTCAAAAGAAACGCATCAATGACACCAACCGTTTGAATATCCACAACATAGACAAGAGACGTAGGGTTATCTAGTTGTTCACTGGTCCCCGAAGGTCGGTTTGACGTCGTATCTCGATGCACACAGATCACAACGTTTGTATTGTACAAAGCATCTTGTCCTTCTGTACTCTTATATCTATAGTAGCCCGTTCTTCGGTAAAAGATAATTGGTGGGTTTTCTGAACAGTATAGATCAAGATCAGCCAGTTTATCTACGCACTCTGATACAAATTAACAATGTTCACCTATTAGTTACACACGCTTGATGGAAGGCTTATTAGAGCCTTAGACAGTTATAAAATACCAACCCGTTCCACCAGAAAACCAACATTATCGACTCTGCGTAATGTATTGACCCAGATAAGCCTGCACAGTCCGCGAAGGCTAATCCGGGCCGACACATTCCGTCTCAGGCGGATAGAGGTATAGAGTTATAACATCCGGGTCGATACTTTGCGCAGAGTCCACACTGTTGGTTTTTCTCACGGGACGGTTCATATGATGAACTCGATTAGATAAGTTGTATAGATGATAGTCGATTTGTTTGCATTATCAAAGCATGAAAATAAACATTGGGTCCTCAATCAGGCGTGATCTATCAACATTATCATATCACACTTTGAACAGAAGCACGAGTACATGTCGATACATTTAAAAAATCTTCCTACCAATGTTTTTGATTTATGCCGAAGATAATGCTTTCGATAATGCATTCCTTATCGAATAATTGTATTTATTACATGCCTGTTTATTTTCCGGTGGAAATACACGCAGATTGACATGCGCAAATACACCACGACAGATTAAAATTCCGTATCTATATGCGGTGTAAATACAAGATTGTGACGTCATACAGTGACGTAACCGGTTTGATGACGACGATATTAGTACTATTTACTATTAATAAAATGTAAACTCAATAAATTTTCGCTGCTCATAGATTGTAGGTATGTAATAAAAGAAATATTATGTTGTGGGGTGGATAAAAGAGTTCGTATTAACGACGCGTAGCGTGGGGAAATCCATATCTTAGCTCGACCTACGGTCTCGTAAGATATCGATTTTCCCACGCTACTTGTCGTGGAATACGAACTCATTTATCCACCCCACAACATAATATTCCGTATTTATAACGTGATTACCTTATCAAGCATGACGTTTTGACGAGGAAATATATTCGCATATTCTGAAGTAATGTCTAGATCAGTTGAGTTATGGTAATATATATTACGGGCTAGACTAACTCCGTAAATTGGCGTAATAATGTTGTTAGTATACAACCCGCTATACAAAGTGAATTTTAGTACAAAGGGATCATTTAGAACGATGTCTACAAAAAATATCCATGTTTTTCAACTTGTTTATAGTTTGTAATCTCGCGAGGTGTCTTAACACGTCACAATTCAAGGGAAGTTACTCTAGTGAACATAAAATCAAGGGAAGTAAGCCATATGACATGATGTTAAATTTGTAACTAGTTAAATGTGAATAAAAACATAATTCGGCAATGTTTGGTTATTAAAACAGTTTATTTTGTTTTATATTGTCAAATATATTTTAAAAAGATGCAAATAAAAACAATCGGATATCCCTTTTATGTAAAAACACAAACCTTGTTAACCAGATATATTTCGATGATTTTCGATAAGGAGCAAATATTCCTTTGGCTTAAATATGTTTCCATTTCTTTTCATGGACCATAGTTTCCTTTATAGAGATTTTTGAAGTTTGGGAAGCGTTAACCATTTCCTATTAACCATTTCCCGCATATAGATCCTATCTAACGCCTCTGCAGCAGACGGCGTTTGAAAACACTGTGACAAAATTAGAAATTGCTCAAATCGAGCAATTTCTCCTTTTGCGACAGTTATTTCAACTTCGTCCAATTATTATACAATTATTTATAAAGATTTTTCACATTTTTTCGTAATAGCAATTCAAAGGCGTCTGCTGCAGATGTGTTGTATGTGGAAAAGGGTTAAAACACATTTGCGTAAAAATTATAGACCGAAATCAGTCTGTGGGTCATTTGGTCAGTTTTATTTATTTTCTAACGTTAGGCCTTCCTTTCAGGACATCACAGACTTTATACTTAAGCATGTGTCCTTTAATTGAATCGTCTACAAACCGGATCTTATCCCATCCTCTGTATACACCAAATACAGACAGCCTTGCAAATTGAACGGTATCATTTTTCACTTCATTACCTAATCCCGACAAACACGACAGCCTTAGTTATGGGGAGAAACCTCAGAGTGTCGGGCCGAATCGAAAATATCTACCATTTATTGGTCAGCCTGTTATAACAAAGAAACGTCCCACTTCTTGGTCAATCTAAATATGCCGGCCGTCTTGGTGTAAGCGGGTTGGGATGGAAACATTGAGATTACGCTGTAATCAAACTCCGTGTTGGAAGGAGATTAGAATGCGAAATCGGGATTTCAAATATTCAGCTTGACGAAGGCACTAATTAACCCTTTCCTACATACAAATGCTTGCTGACGCCTCAGCTGCACACGAATTTGACTACATTGTGGTTAATGGAAAAATTGCTGATCATGATCAATTTCTTCTTTTGTTACTTAGTTGTCAATACTATTCAATAATAATACTATCATTTAAAGAAATTAACCATATGTTAAACATATGTTTGCCCAGATTATTTTAAAGTCGTTCTGGGAAAGGGTTGAATATGCCAAACGTCTTAGTGCAGTCACATTGTGTTTATATGTCTCTGGTGCAGTTCAACGGTTTTGAATAAAAATAATTCAGACGACGTGGGTTCAAATCTTTCAACTTTACCTAGTTAATGGTATCTGTAGTTTCTGGAAATGTTCTGCGTGTTTGCGTGGTATCTCTAGTTTCAGGTTTTGCGTGTTTGTGTTTCCACTTGTGTAGTAAATCTACATATAAATAAGCAATTAAACGCCGTATCACAACATAAATAAGTTTGAAAGCCACGTGAATCCAATATTGAATAAATAAACAAATCTAATTTGTACTCGGACAAAATAGATGTCAATTAATTTGCTATCTAACCAGGCGATCATTGGAATCAATTACACGGAAATTTATTTCATGAATGACTGCAAACGGACACATGGCCGTCTGAATAATGATGGCGGCTGGTAAATAGGCCCTTATTTGGTCAGAATGATGTAGCTAACGCAATCTGTTTATCGTGCCGAACGATTGTGTCTTATATTGAATTACGTTACCCCGTGCACGACCTTTTCCCACATACAGTAAACCTGCAACATACGACTTTGAAAACATCTAGGTAAAAAGTTAAAGAACATCCCGTTTAAATGACAGTATAGTAATTGATATGAGTCATTACGAACAAGTTCTTATTTTGCGACATTGATTTTTAATTTTGTCTGCAACAGATGCGTCGAAAGACGTTAATATTAGGAAAAAGGTTCAACATGTACGTTTTGTTATATCTTTAGAGTGGCTTTCTTCGATAATATCTTAGTGGAAAATCTTGCAACATCTGAAAATCAAAGTACACTTTTGATACTGGTTTGGGATTTTCTTTTTTCTTTTTCGTAAAATCAGATTTTGCAATTTTATTAACACTTTCTCCTTTTACTTTAATATTTTAAATGTGGCCCACTGCAAAAGACGTAAATGTCGTTTGTATAAGGACATGTAAAGATCTTTGCGAAATCCTACAGAATTGATCAGCGACAAACGGCACCAGAACTATAAAATTCAGAAATGTAAACCATGTAACAACTATGAATCCGCTGTGGTCGAGTGGTTAGCGTCGGGGATTTCGAAACCGGGTGTCCCGGGTTCGATCCCAAGTTGCGACACCTCGGTCATGGTGGAGTGCCCTTGGACAAGGCACATTTTCTAGCCTAGTACTAGTTTGTTTACCCAGTGATCATGAATAAGTGAACTTTCGCCGTGATATAACTGAAATAATGTTGATAACGGCGTAAATCTGCAATAAATAAATGTTACAACTAAGACTAGAATGTCTTACCAATTAGATACTTGAGTACGAACACTGATAACAGAATACACTTTTACAGTTTTAATGCCTGGTTTTCAACCGGTCGTTTTTAAACAAAACGGCTGACACACTAAGGACGACATTTTAAATACACTAATTTCAAATACGTTGTTTCTCGATGTCTTCACGACATATTTCTTCATACTATCTAACACTGGTGTGGCCTCATCTTATTGCAGTTTATAAAGGTTTCACGTCTTTCTGAAGGGTTTTGTCCCTCTTATCATCCATCATTCCACGTCCCGCTTTCCGTGTGATTTCGGTCCATAAATGCAATTATAAATCGCGACCCGGAGATGTCAATTTCCAGACAATCCTTCGAGGATTGCACAATATTACAATTTAAACGATTGTAATCAACCGAGATGCGCATTCCTGTGAAATTAACCGGTTTGACACTTGCTTGGTTCCATATTTAATGGAGCAGTCCCTAAAGTGTTTGACATTACTCCACTATTTGTCCTCGTACATTTAACTCAGTCCATAGCGACGCAGGTTGTCAATCCAGAGTTTGTGATGTCCGAACAGCAGTTCGACCAACATTCTATCCGACACTTGCCAATAGCAAATGCGACAATCCATCGATGGGCTAACATACTTTGTGGATAAACAGCCAGTTGATTGGACAGAGTGTGGTGTTAAGTACAATACTATACAATGCAATATGTTTGTTTTGTAATATAAGGCTTCCGGCCACATTACATAAGACGTTGATCACGGTGTTGCTCTCTAATTAACGCAAAACAGCCTAGTCGTGTTTCATTGTAATTCTGCATTGCTTATATGTATCAGATATCTAGATAAGGGGCATTTTTTATGTTCTAAAATCCTTATTTGACATTCAAACCCTATGTTGTGAGTACTCAAAAGAATCGTCTCAGTGAGTACCCACAACATAGGATTTGGTTGAGTAATAAACGACATCTCTTGGGGGAAAGACCTGTTCACTCCTTCTTATCTAGTCCTCTGTTAATGTATAGTAGTTAATTATAGTTGTCTAAAGTATTTGGTAGGTATTTTTGAATTCAATTTCATAACTTCCGGCAAAGGAATATTGGAAAATTTGTATTTCACAAGAAATACATGCTTTACTAAACCGCTGTACACTGTATATTTTGCGTCCTACAAAAGCGACACGAGTCTCATAAGATCCTTTTCTCTGTTACTGTTAAATATAAATGTTTCCATAAGCATTTCCTTTTTATTTTGTTTCGAAAAGGGAAAATAATTAAATATGGAAACATAACGAAAACAAGCTTATTGAGCTTTCAAATAAACATGCTTAACAAACATATTTAAACTAAAAAACATGCTTCTATCCTCCATTCTGGACCTTCTGTCTTCTTTTCTTCTTTTATTTTCTCTATATACTTCATTCTTTTTCTCTTATTCTCAATTTCTATCTCATATTGATTTAATTACTACGCCTTTTGTTGCCCTCTGATCACGTTGTATAATATATTGCAGAGCTGTCATTTATGTATTATGTACATACTCAGCATCGAAATAAAAATATTGTACTAAACCCCTACATGTCATATAATTATTATATTACTGGACTAGAACTTGACAACATAATTTTCAGAATTTTAAATTTTCGATCATTTCCAGACAGACCGCCAGAAAGAGAGAAAGTCATATATACAGAAACAGAGAGGGGGTCGGGGAATATTACAATATACATCTTAAAATCGAGTTAATCCTTATAGCTCATTCATGACTTTGTCAAAATATGCATAAACTGTTTTGTATGTAACTAGAAACTATGTAATGTTTACGTTTCAAAATAAAAAATATTTATATCTATCTATATATCTACAATTTGAAATTTGGAATTGGTTATATTTCAAGTTATATGGTTATATATATATATATATATATATATATATCTATATATCTATAGATGTACGTACAGCACAAAGTTACTGGCGGAAAATGTCTTGCACGGAATGAACATAATAGCTATCCTAGATATATTATTCCCAAGTGTATCAATAGTAATGATAAAAGGACGACTATGGAAGAACGCCAAATGTCCCATTAAAATACACATTATATCCACTATATACTTGTCATTTCATGCGTTTTAGAAACAAAAAATAATCTGCATTTACCCGATCACTTATAAATGGTTCGTGAATAGAATTGGGTTTCAACCTTTTCGCACGTGCATACGGAATTTGACGCATCTTCAGCAGACGATTTTTAGAACAGTGTGGCTAAAGGAGAAATAATTCCTAATGGGAAACATCTCCTACTTGCCACATTGTTTTCAACTCCGTCTCCAATTGACCTTTTAACCCTTTCCCTCATATAAACGCTTTCTGACGCCTCTGCAGCAGACGGCTTTTTGAAAACATAGTGACAAAAGAAGAAATTGCACAAAACGTGCAATTTCTCCTTTTGCCACAATGTTTTCCACTTTTAGTCATAGGTTATCCATTCAATTATGGAGATTTTCTATGTTTTGACAAAATACGTTCAAAGTCGTCTGCTGCAGAATTGTCGTATGAGGGAAAGGGTTAAACGTTTACAGCACGGTTATGAGCACTTGCTCGGTTGTTATGCCCAATGAAATCCACCGATTCAATCTCTATATCGTTTATTTATATCGGATGCCTTACCTGTTTTATACCGTACGGTTTGGTACATGTAAGCGAGCAGTTGGGTACATGTAAGCGTACGGTTTGGTACATGTAAGCGTACAGTTTGGTACATGTAAGCGTACGGTTTGGTACATGTAAGCGTACAGTTTGGTACATGTAAGCGTACAGTTTGGTACATGTAAGCGTACAGTTTGGTACATGTAAGCGTACAGTTTGGTACATGTAAGCGTACAGTTTGGTACATGTAAGCGTACAGTTTGGTACATGTAAGCGTACAGTTTGGTACATGTAAGCGTACGGTTTGGTACATGTAAGCGTACGGTTTGGTACATGTAAGCGTACAGTTTAGTACATGTAAGCGTACGGTTTGGTACATGTAAGCGTACGGTTTGGTACATGTAAGCGTACGGTTTGGTACATGTAAGCGTACGGTTTGGTACATGTAAGCGTACGGTTTGGTACATGTAAGCGTACGGTTTGGTACATGTAAGCGTACGGTTTGGTACATGTAAGCGTACAGTTTGGTACATGTAAGCGTACGGTTTGGTACATGTAAGCGTACAGTTTGGTACATGTAAGCGTACGGTTTGGTACATGTAAGCGTACAGTTTGGTACATGTAAGCGTACAGTTTGGTACATGTAAGCGTACGGTTTGGTACATGTAAGCGTACGGTTTGGTACATGTAAGCGTACGGTTTGGTACATGTAAGCGTACGGTTTGGTACATGTAAGCGTACGGTTTGGTACATGTAAGCGTACGGTTTGGTACATGTAAGCGTACGGTTTGGTACATGTAAGCGTACGGTTTGGTACATGTAAGCGTACGGTTTGGTACATGTAAGCGTACAGTTTGGTACATGTAAGCGTACAGTTTGGTACATGTAAGCGTACAGTTTGGTACATGTAAGCGTACAGTTTGGTACATGTAAGCGTACGGTTTGGTACATGTAAGCGTACAGTTTGGTACATGTAAGCGTACGGTTTGGTACATGTAAGCGTACGGTTTGGTACATGTAAGCGTACGGTTTGGTACATGTAAGCGTACGGTTTGGTACATGTAAGCGTACGGTTTGGTACATGTAAGCGTACAGTTTGGTACATGTAAGCGTACAGTTTGGTACATGTAAGCGTACAGTTTGGTACATGTAAGCGTACAGTTTGGTACATGTAAGCGTACAGTTTGGTACATGTAAGCGTACAGTTTGGTACATGTAAGCGTACAGTTTGGTACATGTAAGCGTACGGTTTGGTACATGTAAGCGTACAGTTTGGTACATGTAAGCGTACGGTTTGGTACATGTAAACCGTACGGTTTGGTACATGTAAGCGTACGGTTTGGTACATGTAAGCGTACAGTTTGGTACATGTAAGCGAACGGTTTGATAAACTGACGTAAAGGTGAATATGAGACGATCTGTATGGGGCGATGTATGGGGCGATGTATGGGGCGCTGTATGGGGCAGTCATCTGATATATATACGAGCGAGCAAAGTTTAGGTTTGTTTTAATGAGATTGCAGTAAAATGTATATCTGAGTAGTGACTTGAGGACCCATATGAGTAGTGAATTGAGGATACATATGATTTGAGCATTAGGGACACATATGAGTAGTGAATGAAGAGTGAATGAGGAACACATATGAATAGTGAATAGGGGAATTATGGACAGATATGTGGAGTGAACTAGGAAGACATTTAACTGGTGAATTAGGGCCACATAAGAGCAGTGAATGAGGGACACGTTGAAGGAGTGAATAAGCGACGCAAATGAGTAGTTAATTGGAGACATATACGATTAGTGAATGAGGGAAAGATATGAGTAGTGAATAAGGGACATAATATGAGTAGTGAATGGGGGGAAAGATATGAGTAGTGAATAAGGGGCATATACTTGACATTTATCCTTTTTCTAAAAAAATCATCAACACATGCCACGCAAGCTTACCCGGATAGACACTTTTCGCCTCCTGTGTATTTTCTGTTTCAGGAATAATCACTCTATACCTCTATCCCCCCTGAGACGGAATGTGTCGGCCCGGATCAGTCTGCGCGGACTGCGCAGGCTGATTTGGGTCGATACATTACGCAGAGGCCATACTGTTGGTTTTCTCACTCACGGGACGGCTCATTTGTAAACCGTCTCAGTAGTGTCGAGTGTACAAATCTGAACCCCCGGCGGGAGTTTACAAACACATTGATTAGCAACATGCATTCAACGGGACTCTCTCATGCACGTTGTTTATCAATGTGTTTGTAAAATGCCCGCCGGCCGTTGAGATTTATGTGTCCCAGACGACATTCCACAGATTGTAGCAATATGACAGATTTAAACAGACGTTTATTCGAACACCATTTCCTTAAGTATCAGTTTATTATTGGAGACGAGTCTTAGAACAAAACCACTTGGACCATGCAACACGCCGATTTATGCATTGAACGTAACTTGATTGATGGGGTTTAACGCCGTTTTTAACAATTTATCAGTTACATCACGGCGGCCAGTTCAACTGCTCATGCATTTCCTGGTTTTCTCACACCAGTACTCCACACAACAATCTTCCCAAGCAACTGGCTGCTTTTCCACATAGACTTAGCCCATTGGTGTTTTGTTGTTTTGGCAGAAACCGGTCATGGCTTACACAACAAAACAGTTCCATTCAAATTGCTGTAAATGTAGATTTTAATGATCAGATGAAAAGTGAACCATTGAACCAGTTGTGCAGTAAGTCGTATATAGCAAAAGTTTCTACATTAATTCCTAAATTCAGTACAATACTATACCTAAACAGGAGAAAACTTCTCCGGTAGGTCACATGCTGTTATGAACCTTTCCCAAACACGCAGATGCTTTATGATGAATCTGCAACAGACGTACGAGATTTGAAGAGAAAAGGGAATAAAGTTGCACATGCTTTTAGCCATTTCATCTTTTGTCATAAAATGTTCAAATATATTGGATTATATTGCGTCCACGCATGTAAATAAATAGGTTTGTCTAATTTCTGACAAAATATTTGCAAAGTCGTCTGCGACATTATTCTTGTCTATGTGAAATATGGACGTCGCTTCAGATGTTGACACACACAAACGTAACATGAATCACTATATGAGCCGTCCAGCGAGAAAACCAACAGTATCCACTCTGCATAATGTTTCGACCCAGATCAGCCTGCGCATTCTGCGCAGACTGATCCGGGCCGACACATTCCGTCTCAGGGGGATAGAGGTATAGAGTAATGATTCCTGAAACAGAAAATCCGCAGAAGGCGAAAAGTGTCTATCCGGGTAAGCATGCGAGGCATGCTTTAGCTGATCCGGGTCGATACTTTACGCAGAGTCCACACTGTTGGTTTTCTCGCGGGATGGCTCATATGTTGTTCAGTGGTGCTTTATCCTAATGTACGCCAACATATGACGCGACGTTATGGGGTTATATGCAAATCTCTAACTTAAGATGAACGGATTTAATTTTATCGCATGCATGTGGCAAACGCGTTTGCAACTGAGTGGTCCAGATTTTTCTGGTTTATTCGTGCAGTCTGTTCACAATCCTCATATTTCGCAGACATCGAGGAAACCAGCTATAAGCTTAGTTGACGGAATGTATTGCTGTGTCATTCGACTAAATTAATTGTGAAATATATTGTTTATATCATATAGCATTACATTTGAAGTTGAAGGTAACACTTGTTTAAATTAAATTGTCAAAATAGGAGATATCTCGTGGCAGATTTAATCATACACTGTGCCATTTGACTGTTTTCATTTTATTTTCTCAGTATTAGATTTTAACATATCTATACGAGTTTAATTCAAACGCTTCAGGTTTCGGATAAACAAGATAAGCCGGTGTATTCAGGTTTTACATAATTCTTTTAATTTTAAGCCGTTTCCAAAAGCAACAAATCAGTTGCAACTTAACATTGTTATGAACAATATTTTTCATTTTTTCCACGTTGTTTTCAAATGTCGTCTGTGTCAGAAATGTCTAATTACGTCTGCATGTGGGAAAAGGTTGGAACAATTTTTGTGATAGACACTATGGCGGTACAGATGCAATCCGTATTCGAGAAGAGCAGTTGCCATTATGTATATTACACAACTAAATCATACGTGACCCTTATTCTGATGTTCATGGTTTAATCAAAACTTACATATTATGTAATACACTACTTTATTAAAGTACAATGGCGATCAGAGAGAACAAAGATCAACCTCGTCTTCTGACAATTTAATCTCGGTCGAAAGTTTTCCTTTCCTTTTGATCAATATTAAGTTATTAACCCTTTCCCCAATGGTGGCGTTTAGTGACGCCTGTGCGACAGACGACTTTAGAAAACATTTTGAGATAGGAGAAATTGCTCTTAATAAGCATTTCCTCCTTTCGTCATAATATTTTCAACTCTTTTTAATAATTAATTAATTATACCTTCATTTATAGAGATTTTCCATATTTTTTTCAAAACATTTTTAAAATCGTTTGCTGCAGTTGTTATATTTGGGAAAGGGTGAACTTGTCAAAGACCAGGATTGAATAAACTGCATTTAGGAGTTCAGATTTTAAGTAATTTCTTTCAAAGTATTTACTTGGAACAATTGTCTTCTGGTGAAGCTATTTATTCAGAAGCTTCAATAGTGTTTCATGTACAATGTACCGAGCTCCGGTAGCTCAGTCGGTAGTGACGTGGGCTGTCAATCCAGGGGCTGTGAGTTCGAACCACAGCTAGGCAAACATTCTTTCCGTTGTCTATGTGGAAAAGCAGCCAGTTGCTTTGAAAGTATGTTGTGTGGAGTACTGGTGTGAGAAAACCAGGAAACATATGAGTAGGTGAACTGGCCGCCGTGATATGACTGAACAATTGTTGAAAACGGCGTTAAACCCCAATCAATCAATGACCCACAACATAGAGTTTAGTGGAGTCATAAGAGATACAAAGATGGGAATAAACGGCGTTAAACTCCAATCAATCAATCAATCAATCATGTACAATGTACTTATATTACTTCTTTATACAATTCCAGGTGGATTATTCGGAAGCGACGAAACCGAGAATGTTGTGAACGCCTTTAAGTACGCAGTATACAAGGTGCGGCATGAACGGACCCTTCTGAAGAACATGGACCTGATTTATGATATTCAGTATCTTCCCGTACAAAACAGATTCGAGGCTTCTAAAAAAGGTATGTACCGATTTATATATCTGATAGTACACACTTGCTTTGAGCTTCAGTTAAACAACTTGTTGGGGTTCCCTAAGAAAACGACACATAAACTGACAAATTACTTGTACGCCACCAAGGGATTTAGAACAGTCTACTAACACCGATATAGAATTGCCTTTGAAAACGGAATAAATCTTATAAATCAAATAAAAAAATTAACCAGTAAAAAGATAACCGTAGAAACGTAGTCGGATCTAAATAAGTCACCAGAATCCTCAACATATCAGTTAAATCCATTCCCACATGGTACAATCATCAGCAATGCGACTAGGCAAAATATATCGACATCTAAATAATTGAAAGTTATATCATGTCTTTTAATGTTCCTTTTATTAAATAATGTTGAAAACATTGTGGCGAATAAAGAAATTGTTTATAATGAGCAAATTACTTTTGTTTGTCAGCCCTCTGTCGCAGTAGCGCTAACACGTGTCTATAAATATTGAAGGGTTAAGTATACGTGGACCGAACAGCATGGTTACACATATTGATGTTTTTCTACGCTGATTACAAATACGCTATAGTGCGTTATCGTCCTTTATCCGATTGATTGATTGGGGTTTAATGCCGTTTTTAACGGCCAGTTCACCTACTCATGCATTTCCTGGTTTTCTCACACCAGTACTCCACACAGCAATCTTCCCCAGCAACTGGCTGCATTTCCACATAGACTTAGCCCATTGGTGGAAGACGAATGACGCATGTCGCATTGACTTTTGTCAATCGTCGGAAAGGAAGTTGGCCAAGCCTGGATTGACAGCTCACGTCGCTACCGACTGAGATACCGGGGCTCGGCTCCTTTATCCGGCGATGGCTTTCAAATCAGGGGTCATGAGTTCGATTCACGGCTTAGTCAATAATCGTCGTCGACTGACAAAAATATTCCCACTTGAGGGTAGAGGGCATATGAAGGAACGTTACCCGTATCACGGGGGACACATGAGTTGTAGAGAAGAAGGGAGAGAAGGCCGGAAAGGCATGTCTAAGTAAGTGCATTGCCAAATATGATATCATTGGTAGAGTGTTGAGACCTGCGTTCACTCCAACCAATCAAGCTGTGACCATTGTCATCGTTTTGAGATCAAAACTTTAACGAACAGAAAACGTTTGACAAATGTTCTCTTTCGTCGTTAATTTAGCCTGCTTAACCCTTTCCCTCATAGAGACGATTTATGACGCCTCTGCAGCTTTTGAAAACATAGTGACAAAAGAAGAAATTGCTCACACTTTTGCCACAGGTTATCCATTCAATTAAGGAGATGTTCTATTTGTTGATAAAATATGTTCGAAGTCGTCTGCTGCAGAATTGTCGTATGAGGGAAAGGGTTAAAAACCTTCTGAAAGTCACACAGCACTGGATTAGTCTGACAATTAACGTTGATTTGTCACCGCCGTTAATCGAGTTAATCCAATAAAGCAAACCATCAATTACGGTTTCTGTCAGTTGAAATATGACAGCGTCTTAAAACCCTTTCCCATCTGCATACACATTTTGACACAATAGCAGCAGACGACCATTGAAAACATTGTGACCAAAGGTGAAATTGCTCATAATGAGTAATTTCTCATTTGGCCACAATGTTTTCATTTATTTTTTAACAATTAAGCTATCAATTTGACACAATAGCAGCAGACGACCTTTGAAAACATTGTGACCAAAGGTGAAATTGCTCATAATGAGTAATTTCTCATTTGGCCACAATGTTTTCATTTTTTTTTAACAATTAAGCTATCAATTTGACACAATAGCAGCAGACGACATTTGAAAACATTGTGGCCTAAGGTGAAATTGCTGATGATGTTTAATTTCTCATTTTGCCACAATGTTTTCATTTTTTTTTTTAACAATCAAGCTATCTTTTATGGACATTTATCAGGTTTTCAAAATCGTCTGCTGCAGAGTTGCTGAATGTGGGAAAGGGTTAAAACCTTTTTCCAAATACATTCGCTATCTGACGCATTTTACGGTGCACTATTTTTTGGCGAAAAGAGAAATTTCTCAAGATTTAAAAAGATGTACTTTCATTTTAGAGACATTTGCTTTTAAAGTGGACTGCTGTTATAATTAATATCGGGCTAGAAGGAGTTCAATTTCCTGAAGACATCTGGTGTGCATAATTATCGCAAAATTTACGCTAAATCATTTGAGATTGGTGACGAACCAAAATATAGAGGCGTTCTGACGCCTCTGCAGCAGACAGCTTTTTGAAAACATAGACACAAAAGAAGAAATTGCTCAAAACGAGCAATTTCTCCCTTTGCCACAATTTTTTCCACTTTTATTCATAGGTTATTCATTCAATTATAGAGATATTCTATTATTTGACAAAATATGTTCAAAGTCGTCTGCTGCAGAATTGTCGTATGAGGGAAAGGGTTAATCATTTGAGATCGGTGACGAACCAAAATAAACGACGAATCTTGGTTGCACATACTTGATTACAATGATTTCGACTACACTGTAAATGTGTTCAGAGTTGTACGCAGCCTATGGGGGAAAGGGTTACACGTTTCGATGTCACCTGGGCACGGATATTCCACACCATGCGAAAAACCGCACTCAATCATTTGAGATCTGTAATGTTTCTCAATAAACGAAGGTTTTGACTTCGAGAATCCGTGCTGCACATACTTGATAGCATTTCCTAAGATTTTACTCAAGATTCAAGGATTTTATTAAATCATTAGACCACCGGCCCATAACGTGACACTTGAAATATATGTTTTCCTTCCCAAGCAACATGCACTTATTTCTCACCATCGTTTCATGTACTTTTTAGTTGTTATGTCAAATGATCTCTTCCCCGTGATACTTGTAACTGACCATTTACATTTTATAATATTTACGTTATTTCTCTTTTACAAAATTAACGGCTTTTCTCTTTTACACAATATGTCAAATTGTTTGCAACTAGTCTAGACAAAGATCAGACTGATATGGATATTACATGATACAAACTGAAGGCCACAACTCTCAAGGAAATCCAACCAATTTATATTTGAGATTTCTGTGAGAGCCTTAATTATGGGACAACTCTGGAAAAAATGGATCCTGATTCTCGATACAGACATCCGATGTCTCTTATCGATCAGGGGCGTAGCTCCCTTTAGGCACTGTAGGCACGTGCCTACACATTTTTTCTAAAAATGCCCCTAAATGCAGCTGCGGCGATACACATCTGCGTAGTGTATCGACCAGATCAGCCTGCGCTGTCCGCGCAGACTGATCCGGTCGACACATTCCGTCCAAGGGGGATAGATAGAGTAGTGATTCCTGAAACAGAAAATCCACAGGAGGCGAAAAGTCTATTTTCGGGTACGCCTGTGTGGCATTCTTATGCTGATCCGGGTCGATACTCTACGCAGAGTCCACAATGTTGATTTTCTCACGAGACGGCCTACACATTGATTACTACCAAGCTACGCCCCTGTCGATATTCGGAAACTCGAATTATATATAATATCGTTGACCAGAGCTCTAGATAAGTTTTTCATGCTCTTACATGCTAAGGTGACCTCCAAAACCTATGTTGTGGGTACTCAAAATAATCGTCTCGGTGAGACGATTCTTTTGAGTACCCACAACATAGGTTTTGATGAGTGAGTGCTAAATGAGATATCATATAAGAGAGACCTATTTACTCCTCCTTATCTAGTGCTCAGATCGTTCTGTTTTTATTATTTGTTATAAATATTGTTTCCGACATTCTAACAGTATGTACGCCTTTCATATTTGTAATATACATGGTTTTATCTGATAATTACGGTGGCACAAAGGTGACATGTGTATGTTTTTATTTATCTCGTGCGCACGACTTAGTAACTCGTGCGCACGAGATACTATGTCGTGCGCACGAGATAATTAAGTCATGCGCACGAGTTACTAAGTCGTGCGCACGACTTAGTATGTCGTGCGCACGAGATAAATAAAAACATACACATGTCACCTCTGTGCCACCGTAGATAATAGCTTACAGATTACGACCACACATATAAAACAAACTGAAACATGAAACATGAACTTCGACGTGAATCTTAAATTGTTTGTCTTTTGACGTGTTCCCAAAGCAGGTCGCGGACCTCCGTTCTCCATTAAGTTCCTTTGGTATTTAATCAAATAATACAAATTGTGTCAAATAATTCTGAAATCGAAAACGAAAACGTCAGAATTTCAATCAATGATTAATACCATGTTCATATCTCTGAATGACATGCGTACGATAAAACGCCACACAGGAATTGTCCACAGCTTCCATAACCCACGTTGAGTAGACGGTGTAGTCGGGCTGCGATAGCTCAGTCCGTAACCTCCAGGACTTCCAATGAGTTCAACACCAACCTCGGTCATTTATCCCGATGAATTTGAAAGAAGTCATTGCAACTATAACACCGTACCACTATAACATACTTGGCAATGGTCGAGTTGATAAGTAGAAAGATTGCCAAACCCATATAACATCGAACTAAAACATGACATCAGGCAAACATGTTTGTTTCTTAATTAGTTAGGTAATGATGTTGTACAATAAGACCGTGGTACAAGCATTAGGTCATTCATATGCGACACATTGGCTGAATGGTCGAATTGCGAACGTAGCCAGTTACCGGGGAACTATCGAGGGCTTGGCGTGAAACGGTTGTAACTAAAATTGGTATTTGTTTACCAAGGTTAATCACCTCCCCATAAAGTCTTTATAAGCGTTAAATCATTTTTCTTGGTAAACAATGGAAATTTAGGTGCCATTGCCCAGAATGAGCAATGGCACATAAATTTGCATTGTTTACAAAGGGGTCAAATTTGCCCCTAAACCAGGGTTTTCAATAGAGGTTTTTAGTTACAAACCGTTTCACGCCAAGCCCTCGATATGTTGTGTGAAGAGCGGAAGAGAAAAAGCCATTGAACGCATGTTAGGTGAACTGCCCGCCGTCAAATATCTCTAATACCGTTAATAATGGGGATAAACTCCAATCAATCAATCAAACAATCGATAAATCAACATAAATTGTATTTGTATCACGTATCGCGATAGCCGAGTGTGAGTACGTGTTCTTTCGTGATGATTTTTCTACATTTTGTTTTTCACTTCCAACGGTTCACATTTGAGCAGGTCCCACGGGAAAACGAACACTGTGGAGTCTGCGTTAAATATCGTCCCGGATCAGCCTAAGCATGAGGCGCAGACTAACCGGGACAGACACTTTTCGCCTTCTGTGGATTTTCTGTTTCAGGAATTATTACTACATATATCTCCCAGAGACGGAATGTGTCGGCCCGGATTAGCCTGCGCGGACTGCGCATGCTGATCTGGGTCGATACATTACACAGAGGCAATACTGTGGGTTATCTTGTGGAACGGCTCAGTTATTGTGCATTTTCAACGCATGAATAATTTGACTTGACTTAGTAAAATGAAAAGTAAAAACGATGTAAGCTGATAGTTATTCGATATCGATCGATTAAGGAGAGATCCTTAAAGCGAACGTATTGCCGAGTTCCGTAACACGTATTAAGTGCCCAGCAGCAAAATGAGTACAATTGTTAAGGCTTATTCTTATGCTATCAATAGTTACGCTCGATGTCTGCTTCCTGGAGACTTAACCAGTCCTCGCGCCGTTTGTGTGGAAAAATCCCAAAGTCAGAACCCGCTCATCACGGGACTCGAACCCGGGACATTTGGTACGAGAGGCCAAAGCTCTACCTTTGCACCACTGTCTTCCAAAATCGTATCAACAGAGCTCTAGCTAAGGTGTATTTTACATGTTCTAAAATCCGAAATTTACATTCTAACCCTATGTTGAGGGTACTCAAAAGAATCGTCTCTGTGAGTAATAAGAGAAATGTTGTGGTTAATCAATATAGATATTGATGATTGGTTGGTGTTTTACGCAGCTTTCAACAATTGTTCAGTTATATTACGGCATTTCCTGGTTAAGTTACCAGTTCTTCTGGTCCATTTATCCTGACACCAGCCCGTCAGCCGTAATGATTACCCCCGCCACATTGAGCGCCAAGGAGGGAAACCATTACAGCCAGTTTTAAAAGTATTTGGTATGACCCGGCCGGGGATCGAACCCAAGACCTTCCGCTCCCGAGGCGGACGATCTACCACTACACCACCGAGACATGTCCATTATTATAAGCCGAAAGCTTCTATCAACACGCTGTTGGTGCCATTGAGAAAATTGAGGTATTTGTAAACAATACAGATTCATGTGAGTCATCTCGTAGCGAGCTGTCTCACCTGAAATCAGAAGTGTTTGCCTTTTAGTTATCGAAATATTCAAAAACTCTTATTGCATGAACAATTGAGTAGCCCAAATTTGAACATGGTAGAGGTCTAGTTCTGTAAATTCGGCGCCGTTAAAGAGTAAAGGTACTGAACTTCAGATGGGGATCGAAATTTTGAAATGTTTTGACTTTCGCAAATATTGCTAATAGTAACAACAAAGTAAGTAATAAGTATTTTCAAAATGTTCTTGGTAATTTCGAAAAAAAAAGTCAATTTAAAATCATGCAAATGTACACAATTTGGTTTACTTGGTACGTCTACCCAGTAAAAATGAAGCATACACGATCAATATTTAAATGTTTATAGTACTGGAAAGTGAAATATATACTCCAATTATGACTCTTATATTTCCAGACAACTTTTAAACAGTTTTAAAACTTTGACTGTTATGTCCATTATGTAAAGTTCAGCAGCTTTAAAAACAAAACTTGACGACGAGCATAGTTTCGCGAGGCTCATTCTGTTCAACTTGACTGAACGATGTATAATATACTGTGTTCACTCATAGTGGGTGGACGGTCCCATACGGTGTCATTTGTTAACGGATTATATTTCCACTTTATAAAAAGTCACTCCCCCACACCGTCGTCATCCCGTTTCCTAACCCTTTCCCACATATAGAAACATCTGAAGCAGACGACTTTGAAAACATCTGGTTAAAAAATAATGAAACTTTATAAATGAGAGCCCAATTATCTAAAAAAAAAGAAAAATGAAAACATTGTGGTAAAAGGAGAAATTGCTCGTTTTGAGCAATTTCTCCTTTTACCATAATGTTTTTCAAACGTTAAAAAAATAATGAAACTCTATAAATGAGAGCCTAATTATCTTAAAAAAAATGAAAACATTGTGGTAAAAGGAGAAATTGCTCGTTTTGAGCAATTTCGCCTTTTACCAAAATGTTTTTCAAACGTCGTCAGCCGCAGAGGCGTCGTAAAGCGACTAAATGTGGTAAAGGGTTAAACGAATTACGGTAAGACGGATGACTTCTTTATTGGTATAAATGGGAACACCTACACTCGCAGTACGTTGATCCTTGATAGAGACGACGTCCCTTCCTCAATTTACGATCATTCCTGGGTTCAATTACACCAACAAATATACTTAGCGCTAAGAAGTACTTAAATACTTAAGAGCTTATTTTATCACTTTTGATGCCCCTATAAAAAAAATGCCTAAATATTTCATTTCATATGAAGTATTTGTCAGCAAGGTTACTATTTCTGTTAACGTTGTCATTTACTTTAATACATTCCACCATTCATGATTTACAAAGTATTAGGGCAACACAAATGATGAAATGTGATTTTAAGTATTTAAGTATCTCTTAGCGCTAAGTAACGTTGGTGGATTTGGACCCTGTTTCTATTAACATTTCTACCAGGTCTCAACGGTATAATAGTTTTACCAAATTATTCCAAATTTGACGAATTTGATATTGATAATGTTCAGATTTGACATCCGTATTGTTTTGACCAATGATTTGAACAAGGTTGAGTTAAAACATACACTAGACATGATCATGTAAAACCATCCTCGGTACCCAGGCTATTCATAACATATATACCCTGGGCAAATTGGCTAGCGAAACTTCGTAAAGCATGCATCACGATTTCCTCCGTAACTGCACTGTAATTGTCATATAGGGTGAGTTTTGTATCATGCGGCCAATCAAGCAGCTGCATTTCAATTCATAAACTATTTATGAGTACGAGATTTGTACAACCAATTTGCCCAGAGTATCATATAGTTAGTTTATGAATAGCCGACGATGTATTAAACATGATAATGGTAAACCTAGAATGGCACTGTTGAATGACCTCTTTTAAACCAAAGCCCGAAACAATAACATTCTCTGCGCTCAGTACCGTTATGTAGTCAATCGTCATCAAAGTTTAACCAATTATTACGGCCCTTCAGTCGAAATGTTAAAGTTCTCCCTGCATTTTTTAGAGATTTTTCATTTCTAGCGAGACAAAAATGGCTGCCAATTTTAGTCAATTTAGTCACTTGAGCATGGAGTACGTTTCGCTGAGAATGGTTTCAAACCAATCTCAGCGAAACGTTCTCCAAATCAAAACGAACTCAACTGAAACGTACTCCAAAATTGTTATAGTTCCGACTGTTCGTACTCAGTGCTCAAGTTTAGAATGGAGAGTGTTTTCTGAGCATGGGGAACGATTTAAAAGTTTTATAGTTTCGAGGCCAGTCTGTCTTCGATTGGTCGATTTCGAGAATTAATTTGCGCGTACAGTTCGATACTTGAGCATACAGTTTGAATAAAGAATTAGTTTTCTATAGTTTTGGAGCCTGGAGTTCGCTGACTTACATATTTACGCTTCCCCTGTATTGAATACTGTCACTATATGGACATATACGTTTGACGAGCCCCGGTAGCGACGCGGGCCGTCAATCCAGGGGTTGTGAGTTTTGAACCCCAGCTCGGCCACCATTCTTACCTTCGTTTGACAAAAGTCATTGTGACAAACGTCATTCATCTTCCACCAATTGGCTAACAGTAGAAAATCAGCCAGTCGCTTGGAATGATTGTTGTGTGGATTTCTGGTGTGATAAAGCCAGAAAACACATGAGTAGGTGAACTGGCCGCCGTGATGTAAATGAACAACTGTTGAAAACGGCGTTAAACCCCAATCAATCAATTGGGGAGTAGGATTGGGAAGAATTTTTATACCACTCTGTCTATTTCAAAAAGTACAATTCGTGCCGGTAAGCAAATATTAATTGTTTCTGGATGGATCTTTTGATTTCTATGGTCACGTGCTTTTGGTATCATATCAAATATGACTTTTATAGAAAAGATCTCATATCACAATCTCACTTGATTCTTCACTGTCCATAGAGTAAATCGGGCATGTTCGTTTGACCTTATTTGACACTTGTATCGTCGTTCAACATTTATGACATAATATGTAGAGTCGCTATACATAATATGTCATATAAAGAGTCGATTCTCATTAGAATCGATGCATCTTATAGGACAAAAATTAAGTGTCGCTGTACCTTATATGACATATCTGGTATTGTTGTACGTTATATGACATATTTACTGTATCTTATATGACATATTTAGTATCACTTTACCTTATATGACATATTTAGTGTAACTTTACCTTAACTGACATATTTAGTGTCGTTGTACCTTATATGACATATTTAATGTCGTTGTACCTAATATCACATATTTGTATGTCGCTGTACTTTATATCACATATTCAAGTGTCGCTGTACATAATATCACATATTCAAGTGTCGCTGTACCTAATATCCCATAATCAAGTGTCGCTGTACCTAATATCACATATTCAAGTGTTGCTGTACCTTATAAGTCATAGTCAGTGTCGCTGTACCTAATATCACATATTCAAGTGTCGCTGTACCTAATATCACATATTCAAGTGTCACTGTATCTAATATCCCATAATCAAGTGTCGCTGTACATGATATGTCATAGTCAGTGTCGCTGTACCTAATATATCAGATTCAGTGTCACTGTATCTAATATGTCATAGTCAGTGTCGCTGTACCTGATATCACATATTCAAGTGTCACTGTATCTTATATGTCATAGTCAGTGTGTCGCTGTACCTGATATCACATATTCAAGTGTCACTGTATCTATTATTTCATAGTCAGTGTCGCTGTACCTGATATCACATATTCATGTGTCACTGTATCTAATATGTCATAGTCAGTGTCGCTGTACCTGATATCACATATTTAAGTGTCACTGTATATAATATGTCATAGTAAGTGTCACTGTACCTAATATGACATATCATGTGTCACTGTATATAATATGTCATAGTAATTGTCGCTGTACCTAATATGACATATCATGTGTCACGGTACCTAATTTGACATAGTTAAAGTCTATAGCATGACTTAGTTTAGACGATGTATCTAGTATGACATATTTAGTGTCACTGTGCCGCATATTTTTTATTTATTGTCAATGTATATTTTATCACATATTAAGTGTCAATCTATATAATATGTCATATTCAGTGCTGTTGTACTTAATATCACATATTCAAGTGTAGCTGTTTATAATATGTCATAATTAGTGTCGCTGTACCTAATATGATAAACTATGTGTCGCTGTAGCTAATTTGATATAGTTTAAGGCGCTTACATGAAATATTTTAGGCGATGTATCTAGAATGACATATCTAGAGTCGCTGTAACATAATTTATGTCTGGCAAATCTCGAGTCATTTTACCTTTATATTATGAAATATTTAGTGTCGCTGCATTATATGACATATTAAGAGTCGGTATACCTAAGTTGACATATTTGGATCAATCATAACATATATGGTACAGTTAGAGTCGTGAAATATTTAAAGTCAATGTTTATAATATGACACATTTAAAGTCGCTGTAACTAATATGACACTTTTATAGTCCTTTCCAATGTGTGACATATTTAAAGTCGTCTTACCTAATATGATGTTATTTTTACCGGACATGATGTACACTATATTTTACCTAATTAATGTGAAATTTTAAGATTCGTCTGCCTCAAGAAAAGAATAAATGAGTCCCCAAATATTTCAGATAAAATACAATTTTTTTTTTTTTTTTGTGGTTTTATTTGTCTATTCAAGGTCGTCTTTGGTTGCGAGAACGGTGGAACAATTTTATGTGCTTTAACAAATCTCTATATAGCGTGCAACAAACAAATATTCCAGCCTATAAATGTGAAATTATGTAGAATCCAAAAATTACGGACAGTCATTTTGTCATATCTTTTGCTCCTTTCCTCATTATACAGCATCAGCTTTATCATTTCGTTTTTGATTGTGACATCCATCGTGGTTGAGTCGGTAGTGTGCAGTTTTAAAACATTCGTATAACTCTCTAACCAGATGACTCAATAAGGAGTAGTGAACTGGTTTATTCCCATATATGTATCTCTTATGACTCCACTAAATTCTATGTTGTAGGTACTCAAAAATACCAACAATATATCGTTCAAGGGTCATTGATAGATTAGGGTTTAACGCCGTTTTCAACAATTGTTCAGTCATATCACGGCGACCAGTTCACCTACTCATACGTTTCCTAGCTTTCTCACACCAGTAATCCACACAACATACCCTCCATGCAACTAGCTACTTTTCCACATAGACTGTAAGCCAATTGGTGTAAGACGAAAGAAACTTGTCACAGTGACTTTAGTCAAACGTCGGAAAAAATGTTGGTCGAGCTGAGATTCGAACTCTTAACACCTGGATTGACAGCCCGCGTCGCTACCGACTGAGCTACCAGGGCTCGGCATGGTTCAAGGGTCAAACACGGATTTGGAGATGTGAAATACTCTTCTAATCTAGAGCTCTGTCACACCCAGCATGGTGTGGTATTCTCAACAAAATTTAAACTGGCATTTAGATTCACAGAGGTAAAACATGATATATACGTGTATGCCTTTTTGCGAGTATAATACTAAAACAGGATACATCATACAGACAAGAAAACGACATTATACATTTGTTAAATATCAGTTAATAGTACTATAACAGGATACATTATGCAGATACATAAACGACATTATACATTTGTTATATATCAGTTTGTAGTACAATAATTAGTCGCCGGGGCAGAAGCCCGCGACTTCTATTTTTAATAGCTTTTCGGAAATCACATGGGAGGGCGGCTTATTATTAGAAAGAAACAAATCTAGATGATTTGAACATATTACAATTGTGGTTGTTTACGAACACTAATAAATGACACATCTAAAATGAAATAAATATTCCGATTTTTTTAATGTTTGCAGTTTTTTTTATTTCACTCGCATTTAAGTTTTTTGTCTTATTTACGAAGACAAAAGTGGTCCCCTCAAGACGTGAACCAACACCCCCTAATGCAGACTCTTATGTGTCATCATTGAGGTCAATTTCGGATTCTCATTTTAATAGCAATTTTAACTTACTAAATGTTGTTTTCATGTTCAAAGAGATGTCTTGATTTGTGTAGAATTCATTTAATAATGTTAATCCATGAATATCTAAAGTAGGAACTGTTTCTAAGCTAAATATAGACCCTATTCTGTTGTGTAGTTTCGTGACCTTTAACATCGATTTTCGCGCATGCGCATTTCGATATGAAAAAGCGAGTGATATTATTTTATTTTAGACAAGTACAAGACGAATGTTTGACGCAAAGCGTCAACGAGAAGCCGCAATATTTCGTTGTACATGTAGAAATAAGAAAAAAAGAACATTTTTAAATCCACAAACAATAGAAAAATTTAAACTGTAGACGGTAATGCTGATATATTTCTCCTTTTGAAGACTTTTGTTTTCTTCAAATTACCTCCCTTTAAAGCAACACCAGGATATTTACCTTGTGATTCGAATAAGATTGACAAACATTGAAATTATATGAATGAATACTATTATTTAAATAAGTAACAACAGCAAAATTAAATTTAAGCCAAGATAAATGTGTACACATTTCGTTAATTTTTTATAGATACCCTAATGTATAGGTATGAATATAAAATTTATAAGCAAATGTTTGAATAGACTAAGGAAAGTCAAGAATACATAAATAAATCAATGTAGTCTTTTCCGGCGACATTGATGCCTTGCATCAACTTTCTCTTGTAGGAAACATTATACAGATATATAAACGACATTATACATTTGTTATATATCAGTTTATAGTACTATAACAGGATACATTATACAGATATATAAACGACATTATACATTTGTTATATATCGGTTTATAGTACTATAACAGGATACATTATACAGATATATATGCGACATTATACATTTGTTATATATCAGTTTATAGTACTATAACAGGATACATTATACAGATATATAAACGGCATTATACATTTGTTATATATCAGTTTATAGTGCTTTAACAGGATACATTATGCAGATATATAAACGACATTATACATTTGTTATTTATCAGTTTATAGTACTATAACAGGATACATTATGCAGACATACAGAGGACATTTTACCTTTGTTATATATCCGTTTATAGTACTAAAACAGGATACATTATGCAGACATATAAACGACATTATACATTTGTTATATATCAGTTTATAGAACTATAACAGGATACATTATAACGACATTATACATTTGCTATATATCAGTTTATAGTACTATGACAGTATACATTATGCAGATATATAAACGACATTACACCTTTGTTATATATCAGATTATAGTACTATAACAGGATACATTATGCAGACATACAAAGGACATTTAACCTTTGTTATATATCCGTTTATAGTACTATACCAGGATACATTATGCAGACATATAAACGACATTATGGATTTGTTATATATCAGTTTATAGTACTATAATAGGATACATTATGCAGACATATAAACGACATTATACCTTTGTTATATATCAGTATGTAGTGTTATAACAGGATACATTATGCAGACATACAAAGGACATTTAACCTTTGTTATATATCCGTTTATAGTACTATACCAGGATACATTATGCAGACATATAAACGACATTATACATTTGTTATATATCAGTGTATAGTACTATAACAGGATATATGACAGTATACATTATGCAGATATATAAACGACATTACACCTTTGTTATATATCAGATTATAGTACTATAACAGGATACATTATGCAGACATACAAAGGACATTTAACCTTTGTTATATATCCGTTTATAGTACTATACCAGGATACATTATGCAGACATATAAACGACATTATGGATTTGTTATATATCAGTTTATAGTACTATAATAGGATACATTATGCAGACATATAAACGACATTATACCTTTGTTATATATCAGTATGTAGTGTTATAACAGGATACATTATGCAGACATACAAAGGACATTTAACCTTTGTTATATATCCGTTTATAGTACTATACCAGGATACATTATGCAGACATATAAACGACATTATACATTTGTTATATATCAGTGTATAGTACTATAACAGGATATATTATACAGACATATAAACGACATTATACATTTGTTATATATCAGTTTATAGTACTATAATAGGATACATTATGCAGACATATAAACGACATTATACCTTTGTTATATATCAGTTTATAGTGCTATAACAGGATACATTATGCAGATATATAAACGACATTATACATTTGTTATATATACGTTTATAGTACTAAAACAGAATACATTGTACAGACATATAAACGACATTATACGTTTGTTATATATCAGTTTATAGTGCTATAACAGGATACATTATGCAAACATAGAAAGGATATCCTACCTTTGTTATATATCCGTCTTTAGTACTAAAACAGGATACATTATGCAGACATATACACGACTTTATACATTTGTTATATATCAGTTTATAGTACTAAAACAGAACACATTGTACAGACAAATAAACGACATTATACGTTTGTTATATATCAGTTGATACTACTATAACAGGATACATTATGCATATATATAAACGACATTATACATTTGTTATATATCAGTTTATAGTACTAACACAAAATACATTGTACAGACAAATAAACGACATAATACGTTTGTTATATATCAGTTTATAGTACTATAACAGGATACATCATGCAGACATACAGAGGACATTTTACCTTTGTTATATATCCGTCTTTAGTACTAACACAGGATACATTATGCAGACATATAAACTACATTATACCTTTGTTATATATCAGTTTATAGTCCTTATAACAGGATAAATTATACAGATATATAAACGACATTATACATTTGTTATATATCCGTCTTTAGTACTAAAACAGGATACATTATGCAGACATATAAAGGACATTATACATTTGTTATATATCCGTCTTTAGTACTTTAACAGGATACATTATACAGACATAAAAACGACATAATACCTATAACTAGGATCAAACCGAATGGTTCCCCAAGTCTGGTCTAGGTTAATAACTAGACCATTTATAGCGTGGTACCAGGTGTGTTAGGACTTCATCTTCTTATTTTCTATTTCCTAATATATTTGCGAATATGACATATTCGATGGAGTCTCCTAAAGTTCTGTGTGTGTAAGACCGATAGTTAGCGACCTTCACGTGTTTGATTGATTGGGGTTTAATGCCATTTTCAACAATCGTTCAGTCATATCACGGCGACCAGTTCACCTACTCATGTCGTTCATGTTATGACAATCTTAGTCATGTAGGGGGTATAGAAGCCAACTTTGTTGTAACTTTAATTTCGTCTTGATTTTTATTTCATTGACTTCCATACATTGTTCATTAAATGAAAGACACGTTTTGCTTAGTTAAGACACTATTTGCTTTGTTAAGACACTATTTGCTTTGTTAATACATATTTGCTTTGTTAAGATATATTTGAATGCCATTTCCAGCTCCTCTTTCACTTCTGATAATGCTTCTTAAAAACGTAACTTCTTCATTTATTGGAACATCTTCTCCATTGACTTTGACAACTGTTTTGTTATTTATTTTTTTATTTCGTTGTTTCTGTTTTTCTTTCACTGCTATTCAAACCGACCTGGAAGGCAGAGTTGTTTTTCCTGACTGTGCTTGTGTGGATGAGATAGTAGACCAACTCATCCACAACATCTAGATCTTAAAGAGATGTCAATAGTGACTATGTTATGCACTTGATATTCAGTTTTATATCAGTGATCTTTATATTCAAAAAGGACCACATAACACTGCATTGTCTTACCACAGTCTTGGCATTGACTTGGATGTCACTTTTCACAACTCTGAAAACACATTTAGTTTCTGATTTGATATGTTTTCCAATGCTGTTTGTAGTTGGTAATATATTAGATCCAGACCTAAGAATGTATACATTTACAACATGAAGGAAACAGATGAATATGGCAACAGAGAATACCATTTGGATAGAAATACTTGAGAAATGCATTGTGGTATCAATAAATGAGCCAAGTCCAACGAAAATCCAACGATCTATCTTGTAACGTATTCAAGTATTGCTGCTTCGGACTCAAACACATAATTTCACTATCTGTGATGTTTTTATTAGACTTAGTATTGGAATGTTATGCCGTTCTCAATATCATTTCAGTCGTATCACGATGACATACACTTATGTGTGATTCGTACAACGTGTATCCACCATGTCCAACGGAAACAATGATCGATAACGGGACGTCCTTGCTCCAACTCTGACAGCTCGGCCAAGGCGAGCATTTGTATACTGTCTGTATATATACCACAGGGACTTGCTCCTCTAAAACTAGATTTGATCTACTCTATGCATAGAGTAGGTCATATCTATTTTAGAGGAGCAAGTCCCTGTGTATATACCGAACAGTGGCGACATTAGATTATTCACTGGTCACAATGTCCGAATGTCTTTTTCTCTATGACGGGGTTTAAAGGGAGTAATTCATGGCAATTTCCCATTAGGCTGTCTGTAATGTATTCAACGTACGTGTGTATGTAAAAACTGGTTTAATTATTCTTCAGAGTCTACTTGTAATGTGAATTTAGGCCCAACATTAACAATTCCTCTTGGTATTCAGTCTACAAAAAAAAAACATAACAAGAATCCATTAGTCTTCAAATCCTTTCATTGCCGAATTCCACAAAGTCGGCTCTCCAATGTTGAAAATTGGACCACACCATTTTTCGTCCAACAGGAAGTAAGATAAACTGAATGCCTAAGTGGCAAACAACGCAGATTTCAGGAGAGGCAGCACGAGCGGTCTCTCCGGGATCTGCATTGTTTGCAAAAGCCTTAAATGCCCTTGGCAGCGAAAGGGTTAAATCACAATGATATCCATTATATTTTTTCAGATGAAAGTAGTTTTTATAATCACATTTTTTTGTGTGACGAGCAGCTCCAATCTACATTCTCGAGTCGCGATAGCTCGATCGGTAACAACGGGGGATAACAAACATGGGGTCGTGTGTACGAACCTCGGCTCGCCCATTTATCCGATGTTACAGGTGATTGCCAAAGGCATTCATCTTCAACCAATGGGCTTTATCAATCTCTGTTATGTGGAAAGGAAGCCATTTGCATCTGAAATATTTAGTGCGGGGGACTGGTGCGAAAAAGCTTGGAACACATGGTTAGATGAACTGGCCGCCGTAAAATAACTATTTAACCGTTGGAAACGATGTTTAACTGAAATCAATCGATAATATATGGGTCACGTTACAAGAACATCAACATTTTGGAGCCATTAAAATATATCGGTCGGCATTTAATCATATACACTCCCAATGGGCTTCCAGGAAACTTGAACCACTTTAAGATGATCTATGAAAACAGTTGCTCGGATTAAACGGAGCCACAGGCTGGTCTGTAACTTTTGCAATTCGCAATGTTTCGCATTTTCGTTCTCCTCCTAATTGGTCCATCATTGTATGGGTTGTGTCAAGCGTAAACCAACCATCGGGAATTGGCGACCAGTGAATATCAAGATTAGCCTGCACCACCTCGCAGTCTGATCAGGATCTTCCCTCTTCACCATCTAGTAGTACACTTATCCTGGAAGCCTTTGAATATCGACTTTGCAAGTATGAAATTTGATATTTAGTGCAATTAATTTCAAAACCGCAAAATGTAGGTCAAATTCCGCCGAGTCGAAGAGTAAAGAGTGGAAGAATATTCTCTCATATTTCGATTATGAAACTAGAATAAATACGGGATTCAAATTTACATGCAGTACTTAAATCAAAGCGCTGAAGGCACTGCATTTCTTTGGGTACACCTACCTGTACACTTATTGAGTTTCCATGATATATTACATTAACATATATGTATGCATTGTGATGGAAATGGTTGGAAACCATATACAATTAGGTGGAAGTTTAAACAGCACTAAGTAAAAACTCATGCCAATGCCAAATTCATCAGTGTATATAAAAACAAGAGGGCCATGATGGCCCTATATCGCTCACCTGGTTTAATAGAACTTCAAGTTTTCAGAGCTTTTACCCTTTACATAATAAGGAATGTAAGCCCAGCACACAAAAGCTGTGCTTTATGAAGTAAAGAAACTATTAGTTTCCCTCTTTCTTACATACAAATAATATTTAAGATTCTATCAGTTTTGTCAAGTGAAAACATTACCCAATAAACTGTCAATCAAACAGACAAGATTACTTCAGCAGATGACAATAAGAAAGTATCTGTGATGTGGCATCTGATCTTTTTCAAATAAAAACATCTCATGCTCAGACTAATATTGGTGGTAATAAACCATATAGTGAGTCGATCAATTCTTAACACATAAACACAGAGAATGAATTCACCAATCTTTTATATTTTTATTATTATTTTTAAATATTACTTTTGGGAAACAGGCTGGATACATGTATCACCATTACTCATTATAATAAGGTGACAGTCTAAAACACTGACAAATTAAGTAGACCCAGATCAGAAAGCAATACTCCTCTAAAATGGGTATGCATACTGTACCAATTTCAGTTCATACTACTTGTGTCAACACATTTTAAAATGCATGCATCAACCTTGAACAATAAATTGGGTTTCATGCCATTTCAACAGTATATGGGTTATATCTAAGTATAACTGTGCTTATACATACTACAATTAAATTAGTATTGCTAAGAAATGTGCAGTACACTATGACCTGCTGTGGACAGAAATCCAGACTGCCTTTTCAAAGAGCAATGCAACAGTTCTAGTTATTCACACATGCGAATAATTAGAACTGCTGCATGGCTGTTTCCTTGATGCGCTATTAAAATGTGTTTACTTTTCATAACAAGAGGTTCATGATGGCCCTATATTGCTCACCTGATTAATTAGATTGTTAATGTGTTTAAAACAACCATGTTTTTTAAGAAACATTTGTGCCAAATTTTAACAGTTTACAATTTACATATAAGAACAAGAGGCCCATGAGGGCCTTTGGTCAAAAGGAAACAAGCTCTCATGCATACATAGATACTGTATAAGTTTGGTAATCATTGGAATGAATGTATATTGTTTTATGGCGCATAGACAGCTAAGGTCATTTAGCGCACAATTAAATTTTATTATTCATGATCCCTGGATAAACAAATCAGTACTAGGTTAGAAAATGTGCCTTGCCCAAGGGCACTCCACTATGACCGAATTGCCGCAACTGGAGATCGAACCAGGGACACCCTGTTTCGAAATCCTCGACGCTGACCACTCGAGCACAGCAAATTCCTAGTAATCATTGGAACGTAAATGATGACTATCATATTCACAAGGTCAATTATAGCAATTCAGCCAATTTAAAGGGTCATAATCCTGACATGCATAAATGGTTTTCGAAAGGAACCAAGCTCTCACAGATATCTAGCTACTGAATAAGTTTGGTAAGCACCAGGGGATAAATAATGATTTATTGTGCTCACAAGGTCAATTATAACTATTTTCCTGATTTTAAAGGGCCATAGTCGTGTCATGCATAAACATATCTGGCTGATCTCCGAAAGGAGCCGAGCTGTCACAGATATCTAGCTATTGAATAAGTTTGATAAACATAAGATAATGAATGAAGCTTTTATCGCGTTCACAAGGTCAATTATAACAATCTTGCCAATTTTAAAGGGCCATAATCCAGTTGTGCATTGATGGACCTGACTGGTTTACGAAAGGAACCGAGCTCTGGATAAGTTTGATATAAATCTGATTAAAATAAGAGTTTATCGTGTTATTAAGAAATTGTGGACGTATGACAGACAAAGTGTGATTACAATATCTCACCTTGTCACTATGTGACAGGTGAGCAGATAAACGCATCAGAGAAATGAATAACAGATCTGCCAAAGCAAAAATAATTGTATCATTATATATCTATTGACCACTTGAAAACATCAATAACTCTTTACGATAAACATCAATCTGAGCATGCATATTATCTGATCAATCAGATCAAATTGCACAAAGGTGGAGGTTTGTCTGAATGTATTCTGGTCTCAAAGACCTTTGTTTCTGTTACAGAATGACATTCAACTATGCTACTTAAACTGTTTCATTGTGTGCTTATAGAAATACAGCAAACAGTGTTTATACACATATCCATTTACATCAAAATTTAAGACCAAGATTAGTAAAACATGCAGGTTTACAACATAGGAGCAAGTTTTAGTGTTACTCAAAATGAACATTTGTTTTCAAAGTGACTCTAAATTTTCATTTTTATAGCATTGCAAGCTTTGTTGTAACATTTTGAAAGTTGAATTGTAGAACAGTTAACAAGAGGGCCAAGATGACCCTAAATCATGCACTCTTAGTGATAGTAAATTAGCAACAAATATTTAACTGCAAATATCTGTGAAAATTTGAACAGGAGCTCATGTATATGATATTGCAAGGAATGGACACTCTGTTAAAGAAATAGCTTATCAGTAAAGGTCATTTGTTTCTTGAAATGTAACAAGTTTTGATGTTTTGTACCTTTCCTCATGCCACATTGCTGCCCTGTTTGTCAACAAAATCAATAAGGCTTCAACAGATTTTGTAAGAGGATCACTTTAAGAACATTACTGCCAAAATATCTTGGAATCTGACCAATGAACTTTATTGAGGAAAAGGTTTTGAAAGTTTGGGTACTTTTCTCAATTTCTGATGATGCAGCAATCAAAGTTCTACACATAATGCCTACACAGATTGTAAGTTTTTGAAGAGATTGAAAAACACCCATCAAAGAAAAATTCCTATAAAGTTACCTTGAAATTGGTAGAGTGGAATGGTAGGTGTTGTCATTTGTAGGTAAAGGTTCAATTTACCCCTTTTGTAATGACGCATGGTTGCTATGATTTTGTAACCAATCACAACAGCTTGAACAAATTCAAAAACTGTATTATGGTAAACAATTTTTGTTATCTAAGGACAGTTGTTCAATAAAAATTATTATAAGCAACATGTCAAAGTCCATACAGCAAACTTAAAACAAACGTACCATGTTTCGGTTATAATTTGGATTTACACCATTTCAACAGTATTTCAGTTATATACCGAAACCATTTAACTTAACCCTTTACCACTGCAACAATTTTGCGGCAGATTGACTTTGAACATTATTTAAAAAATATCTCTATCATTGCATCAGAATGGATTAACTATTACTTAAAGTGGAAAACATTGTGATGAAAGGATAACTTGCTTGTTTTGAAATATATGTTTGCAAGTGTTTATGAAGGTCACGTTATCGTTACTTTTAGTAAATTAATACAGTGATTGTATTAAGTAGTAAATCGTATTCGTTTTGTTTGTGCAAGTATTGAATTTGAGAATGAATTCTCCTTTAGGCATTCAGAAAAATTAATATAGTCTCTTTCATCACAACATAATGTCTACAATTTATCACAGTTATTAAATTTAGATGGTTCAATGTTTTTAATAAATATCACTGGCGATGCTTTAGTATCTGATTTGGCTCTTGTATGATTCAATGAGGAAGTTAGCGATTGATTTAGAGTCAATATTTCTCATCATTGTTTTTAGAGTGTTGTTATCACTGTCCTGCCCTAAGATGTCACCAAAATGTTTATGTCGTAGTTCCTTGTAGCCTAGGCACGACACAAGGAAGTGTGTCTTGTCTTACGTGTCCTTGGTTACAGGTTCTTCTATCTAGTGGTACTCGGGTCTCCTGTATCACTCCAATTCTATGGATAGTGGGAAAACACAGCATCTGAATCACACCAATGCGGATCTTTGTTTTATTGACAATTGTCTATCTACATATTGCTCAGTTTTAAAGCAGTCTTTGAACAGTTTATACGTCTGCAGCTTTCGCGATTGATGTAACCCATCTCTCCAGGTTGTTTCCAGCTTGTGTCTCATACTAAGGTTCAAACACTTAATTATGTATTCATGCGACACATCTTTTATGGTATAAACATCAAAAAGATTTATGAGGTAGTTGTCCTCCAGTATTTGCTTAACGTCTGCCACGTGTCCCCTGAAAGCGTTGTTTTGCCTTTATCCCAGACAAAACGCAATGTGCAACGCGTGAAACAGGTAAGCAAGATAGTCTATGCCAAAGACAAATTATATCAGTGTCTTCTGTAGAGTGGGCTATTAAGTCCTGTTTCACCGTCCAGGGCAATAAAAGAAGTTTGCTTTCGATGCCCAGAAATGTTTGTATAGCCATGTGTTGGAGTTTGTTCATGTCGTCACAGTTTTTAAATCCCCAAACACCAGCTGTGTAGGGAAACAATTGGAACAGTTTGATTGTTTACAGCCTTCAGATCCAATGGACCACAATTTTCTGACTTTGGCTATGATAGCTCCATCCGATCCATCCTTCTGGGAACTTCTGTCACATTGGAAATTTATAAATGATGTGTTACAGCACTGGAAAATAAAACAAAAGGTTAATAAATTAAATCTTCAAGATACTTTTTCGCCTTTTTACCCAATTGTGTGAAATTCAACAGGCGACTCATAAAATATTAATGACTATATAGCATTTCCCAACTCTGATTAGCGTAACTTAGGCCTCAATGATAAAGGGGAAAGCAGCTGGGTTTTTTAACTACAATACGTGTGTCCAGGCACGTAGCTGCTGTTACGCCAAAAAGCCCAAGCTTGTACATTATTTTCTTGATTCTACTTTTCTTCATATCAATAATTAATTCATTAAAGTACATACATGATTTCTGTATAGCGGCTTGCAAATCCTATTCGGTCCAGCTACGCGCCTGGTGTCAGAGAGTTTTTTTATGTTATAGTAATATACTTAAAGACCTGTTAACTGAATGAAAAATTTAACTATTTGGGAAATCAGTAACAATAACACGAGTCAACACACATTTTAAAACAAAAATTGCATCACACATCAATTAAATATCCTTTCCCAGATACAAAAGAAAGACGACTTTATTGAGGTGTTATTAAGGCATATTTCTATAAATGAAAGTTATTGAAAGGAGTTTGTAACACTTTAACGAAAGTAGAAATAGCTGTCAAAATGAGTACAAAATAACTAGGGTACGAAGATAACTTTGTTTCAAATAAACAACATGGCAGATTGACAGTTCAATTGAACAATCACATTTTTTTATAAAAGCAAAACACAGAAATAATACTTACAGAGAGGCTATGCAACTTATTTCAAAACACCGAAATTGCATATAAAAGGAAAAACGAAAACATAACAGGTTTGCACGCTCCGTATCCCCCTCGGGATACGTGGGAAATACCGGAATACATTGAAATATACCGAAATATACTGAATATATACCGAAATACTCTGAATTACACTCGTGTAGTACACAAATAAGCAGTTTTGAATCGACATACAGCACAGAAAAGTATTTTCTTTCATTACTTCATATTTGTTGAAATTTTCCCGGTTTGGATTCCATCTTGCCAGCTGACAACTTTACACCCGTTTTATCCTTTTGACAGGATTGTGTATTTCACACTTTACTTGTTTTATTGTTGTGTAGTGTTAATTCATTTTTTAATCGGACTGACCAACAACTCTAAGCGGTATTGATACATATAAAAGGCCATGAGTCGATTCAAAAATGCTTATTTGTGTAATAACACAAGTGTATTTCAGTATATTAAAGTCTATTTCTGTATATTCAGTATATTCCGGTATTAACACGTACCCCATATTTGAAGTTACCTACTACATATGGGAGTTTCCGGTAGCATATGTTAGTATATTCTTGGGCTATAAAAGACCATCAATTATACATATGTCAATGCGCTTTTGAAGATTAATTAAATCCTAATTATATTTTTTTCAATTTTCAGCAATTACTGGGTTCCTTTGATTGTACTTCAAGCGTAAGCGTTTAAAATCAGGTACTACATTGCGCGTAGGCTAATCATTTGGTACCGGTGTATCGGCAAATCGGTTGTGTGTACTTCGGTCGAAATAAGTGTAAGGATCAATTCTACCGCGTTCGATTATTTAAAACACTCTATTACATATCAATACGAAATTCCTTTCCAAAAACTAGACGACACTATACAACTTATAAGATAACTATTGTGTTTCTTTATCAATAATGCTGAATTATTTGAAAATGCAGTGCATATTGGTAGAACTACATTCAGGCGTAGGCAACATGAGAACTGGAATTAACGAGGTTAGCCCTGAGTTTCCCGTAACTATACTTCTTTGGTAAACCAAAGAAATAAAAACTGTAAACAGGATATTTCGTGATAAAACGCTTAAGGAAACTCTTAAAAAGATCATTACATATTTGACATGACATGAATTAGAGTATGTTACAGTTTCATATATTGTCATTGCCATAAGGTGTTATTGAGAAGAATCGTACTTACATTCAAAGATACATTTGATCCGTTCTCTACGAAAATCAACTTAAGGGCATTTGCTGCAAAATCCCGAATATCCTTCGAATCCGGATTGTGGGTGTTCTCTACATATTTGGTTACAGTTGGTTGCAATCAGTTGTATACAGTGAAATCTGTGTATAAAGATCATCAATGTGAAGAAAACCCTCTGGTCTTTGTTAACAAGTGTTCTTTAACCCTTTCCCTCATACGACAATTCTGCAGCGACTTTCAAAATTGAAAAATCTCTATAATTGAATGGATAACCTGTGACTAAAAGTGGAAAAAAGTGTGGCAAAAGGAGAAATTGCTCGTTTTGAGCAATTTCTTCTTTTGTCACTATGTTTTCAAAAAGCCGTCTGCTGCAGAGGAGTCAGAAGCATCTATATGAGGGAAAGGGTTAATTACATCGTCATTTGTTCCGAACGTGATTCATTAGGAAACTAAAAGAGTAATTGCTATAGAAAGGGAATTGCTATTCGAAGGTAGTCTTTTAACACAGGTGTGACTGTAATAAGGTTAAAGCTTTTTTTCTCCCCTGAGCATCGCTCACTCAATTGTACATATAATTGAGTTGCGGAATGCAAACACGTTAGTATTGCATATTAGATCTACAGTATGTTACAGGTATGCTTTGGTTGTTGAAATCACGCTTGAATGGAAAAGAAGCTTATGTTCAATTTACCATTTTTTTTTCTATCAAATTGAAACCGGCGATGTCATTGTTAATGCTGTCGGGTAGGATGACAACCTGACAACAGCCTTCCCCTTCCGCCTATAATTGAGCCGTTCCACGAGTAAACCAACACTTTGGAATATGCGTAATGTATCGACCAAGATCTACCTGTGTAGTCCACGAAGGCTAATCCTGGCCGACACATTCCGTATCAGGTGGATAGAGGTATCAAGTAATGATTTCTGAAACAGAAAAATCACATGAGACGAAAAATGTGTGTCCGGGTAAGCCTGCGCGGCATGCTTAGTCTGACCCGGGTCGATACTTTACGCAAAGTCCACATTGTTGGTTTTCTCGTGGAACGGGTCAATTTGAAAGGTGGTCGATGTAACTTCTAACTAAAACCTAGTAGTGTGATTGTTTTAACCCTTTGCGCATATTTATGGTACCAATGCCTGGAAGTCATCTTAACCTCTTTTCGCCAGTTGCTATGATCATAATGATGAGGAATTTGATGCTGATGTTGATTTTGATTATTATGATGATTATGATGATGATTATGATGCTGCTGCTGCTGCTGATGATGATGATGTTGATGATGATGATGATGATGATGATGATGATGATGATGATGATGATGATGATGATGATGATGATGATGATGATGATGATGATGATGATGATGATGATGATGATGATGTTGATGATGATGATGATAATTATGATGATGATGATGATGATGCTGCTGCTGATGATTTTGATGATGATGATGATGATGATGATGGTGAGCATGATGATGATGATGATGATGAAGATGAGCATGATGATGATGATTATGATGATGATGGCGGAGATTTTAGCCGTGGTGTTTTGGAGAAGGAGGAGGGAGTAAGGAAATATAATCATTGGTTCAGTACGAATGAATTATACCAATGGTGTATACTATAAAGGACTCAGTCCTGAGAATAAATCGACAACATATTTCATTTGTACTCCCATTTGCCATGAAATAATGTAACCTATATTGTCATTGTTGGGCTTAAATTAAAAATAGAACCTTTTTCAGCCAAAATTATCTAAAAGTGCATACCTTAAAACTGGACTATATGTAGATCCTGTATATAATCAAAACTTGTTCTAAATTTGCAAACCAATGGCTAAGCAATAGAATCCAATGTCTTGTTTGTACGATTTTATAATGCAATAACATTATCAACGATGTACAAATGTCCTTCATACCTAAAACAGTTATTTGAATTACGTAAAATGTTATTACAAGAACTTCCCGAATACATATAGCGACCTTGTAGCTGGAATTCTGTAGTATTGCCCATTACAATTGACATGTTTATATGAGTGGAATGGCTATTGTCACTCCTTAGACATAATTAATTTCAATTATATATGCTGTATTATGGACTGGTGACCTAGATATTTGAATAAATTGTCTATGTCGCGGGTTTGTAGTGCAACAGTCTGAGTTGTGATTACCGTGTTATTGGATCAATCCCTATATATCGACTTGGGGGAAAAGAGAATGCCCCAAAGTGCAAATATATCCGTGTTACGCCATATCACAAAACACCCTCGGGCTTCAGAAATCAGGGATACTGAAAGTTGCACGCCGTATCGATAATCGATAAGTTGTTCTTGTGATAAACAATTTTCACTAGAATTTTCGGAGAATCTTAAATAATACAATTCTTAATGACGAATAATGACCCAACGAAAGTAGAAAGCATGTTGATCTGCGCTGTCGAATGACGGGAATTTAAGTTCTAATGACTTGTAGAGGGACTTAAACTTCGGACCTGTTCTAAACAATAACATATTCGTTGTTACGCTTAGACCCAGTGTTTATAAGTCAACGCAAAGTTATATTAATCACTTTTTGAAGTCATATGCGTTTTGAAGTCTCTGATGAAGAAATATGTTGAAACTATTTCTGCGAAAGGAGAAACTGCTCATGATCAGCAATTTCTCCTTTTGCCACAATACTTTTCTACTCTTTTCAATACTTATACTTTTATTATAAGATAATTTCCAAAGTGTTGCCTGTACGTTTCAACCTGTCTGGTTGATATTGACGGTATAAGGAAAAGGGTTAAGCAGTTTTATTCATCTAAATTTGTTTACTTTACACTTCATGGCAAATTAACCAATTTGACATAATACACATTGTTCTGCTGTTTTTATTCAAACACAATTAACAACATATTCTTTGGCGAAAATATAAGATGCATACTTTGATATCCTTTACGTTTCCTTATTCGCACATTAAAATGAACATCTATATAATCAGAGACATGAGTTTATATGTCTCTGATATAATCAACACTCCGAGAAATAAAACCGCCTTTCTACAGTTCAATGCCATGGATCAACTTGCACAGTATCTACGTTGGGGCAGAGACATATAAACACATATGTGTTTATATGTCTCTGGTTGGGCTGGTAAAACGTTTCGAATTGAGTATTAGATGACTCTTTCGAGAACAGACATTGATTGGATTACGCGATAGCGTGACCTAATCCAGATATTTATCTGTCGTATTCATCAGAAGGACGTTTATCCCGTGGCGTTGCTTGATTAATTTTCCTCTGTGGTTAAATAAGAGGGATATATAGAGAGAAATGAGCTACTCTTGCGTAAATAACCCACAACGAGCTGGGGGAAAAAAGATAACAACTAAAATGCAGTCGCAGGAAAAGATTTATGGTTGGTGGTATTAAATGTGTGTATACGATTTACTAAAAATATAATGGAAATGTTCGTAATTATTTTCGTTCGGTAAAAAAAAAAAAACCTTAGCTCATTAAAAATATTTTATGTTTTTACTTCGAGCATTTATCAATGCTACTTTACACACCCTACACGCATACCGATTAACTTTGACATATTTACAGGAAATGACATTCGAAAACAATGAGGCAAAATGAAAACGTGCACATGATTATGCAATGTGTTCTTTTGTGACAATGCGTTCAACTCTGTTCCATGAGTCTAGATGTAAATATAGAGATGCTTTCACAGTCGTCTGTTGCAGGAACATGTTTTGGTAAAGAACTGCTGAAGCACCCGTGATATCTTGTACACAATTTCTCTATATACCAGACGTTTCTGGAACATTCGTGAAACTATTTTGCGAACGGTGAAGGATGCGATCAGAATTCGCGAATGCGCCGTTGGTTGATATAAATGTGAATTGGCCACATGTGTGTTATACTTGCTGAGTATGACGGGGTTAGTAATGAGAATGCTTACACCTTCCTTCATGCAACACATTTGTGGTAGACGACTTTGAAAACATTCAGACAAAACTATGTCAATATAACTTAATTGAATGTTGTAATTTTGAATAAAGTTAAAATCATTGCGGAAAAAAGGAGAAATTACCCATTTCAAAATCCGTCTGCTTCATACGCATCGTAATGCGTCTGCAAGTTGGAAAGGGTTAAATTCGAAATCCAGATAACGCGAGAGTTCCATACTAGTTTGTAAAACATGCTTACCCTTTTCCCACATACAACAAATCTGCAGCAGACGACGTTGGAAACATGTTGGCAAAAACCTGAAAAATCTCAAAAATTTAGCTTTATATGTTAAATAAAGTTGAAAACATTGAGGCATCATGTTCATCATGACCTTTGGCCATAATGTTTTCAAAAGTCGTCTGCTGCAATTGCGTCAAAATGCATCTTATGGGCGAGAAAGGGTTAAACAACGTATGTAGTGCAAATATCGCACAAACAGTAGGTTGTATATATCATTCAGAATCCTTTATCGATTTCTACTAGGTTCAATATCATTCAATTTCCATTTATTTTGAAATTCTACATTTAAAGAGAATCGTAATGGTACGCTTCTTTATTACATCTGTTGAACGCTCGACGGGAACAACTTAGAAGTCTCTATGGCATGTC
>JASEVX010000005.1:23477565-23565724 GCA_031761405.1 Serripes groenlandicus
TATAAGATAATTTCCAAAGTGTTGCCTGTACGTTTCAACCTGTCTGGTTGATATTGACGGTATAAGGAAAAGGGTTAAGCAGTTTTATTCATCTAAATTTGTTTACTTTACACTTCATGGCAAATTAACCAATTTGACATAATACACATTGTTCTGCTGTTTTTATTCAAACACAATTAACAACATATTCTTTGGCGAAAATATAAGATGCATACTTTGATATCCTTTACGTTTCCTTATTCGCACATTAAAATGAACATCTATATAATCAGAGACATGAGTTTATATGTCTCTGATATAATCAACACTCCGAGAAATAAAACCGCCTTTCTACAGTTCAATGCCATGGATCAACTTGCACAGTATCTACGTTGGGGCAGAGACATATAAACACATATGTGTTTATATGTCTCTGGTTGGGCTGGTAAAACGTTTCGAATTGAGTATTAGATGACTCTTTCGAGAACAGACATTGATTGGATTACGCGATAGCGTGACCTAATCCAGATATTTATCTGTCGTATTCATCAGAAGGACGTTTATCCCGTGGCGTTGCTTGATTAATTTTCCTCTGTGGTTAAATAAGAGGGATATATAGAGAGAAATGAGCTACTCTTGCGTAAATAACCCACAACGAGCTGGGGGAAAAAAGATAACAACTAAAATGCAGTCGCAGGAAAAGATTTATGGTTGGTGGTATTAAATGTGTGTATACGATTTACTAAAAATATAATGGAAATGTTCGTAATTATTTTCGTTCGGTAAAAAAAAAAAAACCTTAGCTCATTAAAAATATTTTATGTTTTTACTTCGAGCATTTATCAATGCTACTTTACACACCCTACACGCATACCGATTAACTTTGACATATTTACAGGAAATGACATTCGAAAACAATGAGGCAAAATGAAAACGTGCACATGATTATGCAATGTGTTCTTTTGTGACAATGCGTTCAACTCTGTTCCATGAGTCTAGATGTAAATATAGAGATGCTTTCACAGTCGTCTGTTGCAGGAACATGTTTTGGTAAAGAACTGCTGAAGCACCCGTGATATCTTGTACACAATTTCTCTATATACCAGACGTTTCTGGAACATTCGTGAAACTATTTTGCGAACGGTGAAGGATGCGATCAGAATTCGCGAATGCGCCGTTGGTTGATATAAATGTGAATTGGCCACATGTGTGTTATACTTGCTGAGTATGACGGGGTTAGTAATGAGAATGCTTACACCTTCCTTCATGCAACACATTTGTGGTAGACGACTTTGAAAACATTCAGACAAAACTATGTCAATATAACTTAATTGAATGTTGTAATTTTGAATAAAGTTAAAATCATTGCGGAAAAAAGGAGAAATTACCCATTTCAAAATCCGTCTGCTTCATACGCATCGTAATGCGTCTGCAAGTTGGAAAGGGTTAAATTCGAAATCCAGATAACGCGAGAGTTCCATACTAGTTTGTAAAACATGCTTACCCTTTTCCCACATACAACAAATCTGCAGCAGACGACGTTGGAAACATGTTGGCAAAAACCTGAAAAATCTCAAAAATTTAGCTTTATATGTTAAATAAAGTTGAAAACATTGAGGCATCATGTTCATCATGACCTTTGGCCATAATGTTTTCAAAAGTCGTCTGCTGCAATTGCGTCAAAATGCATCTTATGGGCGAGAAAGGGTTAAACAACGTATGTAGTGCAAATATCGCACAAACAGTAGGTTGTATATATCATTCAGAATCCTTTATCGATTTCTACTAGGTTCAATATCATTCAATTTCCATTTATTTTGAAATTCTACATTTAAAGAGAATCGTAATGGTACGCTTCTTTATTACATCTGTTGAACGCTCGACGGGAACAACTTAGAAGTCTCTATGGCATGTCGTTTATCACTTTCCAACAAACAGACGCTTTCTGTGCAACAGGGGACTTTTACAAACATAATGAGCAATGTCTCCATTAGCCACAATGTTCCAACTTTATTCAATAAGTGTTTGAAAACATAATGAGCAATGTCTCAATCAGCCACAGTATTTTCAACTTTATTCAATAAGTGTTAATGAGCAATGTCTCAATTAGCCACAGTATTTTCAACTTTATTCAGAACAGAACAGAACAGAACAATTTTTTATTTCACCCAGGTACATACAAGGTACAACATGGGGTTATACATTATAATACAAATTTCAAAATATATAGTTTCCGGTTCAAGAGGGAAAGAGAGAGAGAGAGAGAGAGAGAGAGAGAGAGAGAGAGGGGGGGGGGGGGGGGGGGGAGAGAGAATGGTGGGGGGAATGACTGAGAACCTTTTGCTTAATATATATAATCAGTATATAGATATACAAGGTTCGCTCTTGTAACTGCAAGACCCCAATCCTCGTGCTATGTATGCAAAGAAGTACACGTCATGCAGTTACAAGGACTAACGTTTTATGCAATTGCGTTGACTAGGAAAACAAGAGTACATTAATATTTGTGGTAGGTCATTTCGGGTTATTTTCAGTATTAAGAAGGAATATCGTTATATATGTGAGTAATAACGTTAGCATTCAGATTTGAAATGAAATTGTCACAAATGTATACAGGCTTATCTTGTAAGCATTACTCTGGCATAAGTTTGATTTGGAGATTTGGAAATTGGAAATTGGTGGCATTCGGAAGCGTGCAGTAATTACTTGAATTTTGACATAATATTATTTAGAATTCAATAAGAGTTAATGAGCAATGTCTCAATTAGCCCCAATGTTTTCAACTTTATTCAATAAGAGTTAATGAGCAATGTCTCAATTAGCCACAATGTTTTCAACTTTATTCAATAAGAGTTAATGAGCAATGTCTCAATTAGCCCCAATGTTTTCAACTTTATTCAATAAGAGTTAATGAGCAATGTCTCAATTAGCCCCAATGTTTTCAACTTTATTCAATAAGAGTTAATGAGCAATGTCTCAATTAGCCACAATGTTTTCAACTTTATTCAATAAGAGTTAATGAGCAATGTCTCAATTAGCCCCAATGTTTTCAACTTTATTCAATAAGAGTTAATGAGCAATGTCTCAATTAGCCCCAATGTTTTCAACTTTATTCAATAAGAGTTAATGAGCAATGTCTCAATTAGCCACAATGTTTTCAACTTTATTCAATAAGAGTTAATGAGCAATGTCTCAATTAGCCCCAATGTTTTCAACTTTATTCAATAAGAGTTAATGAGCAATGTCTCAATTAGCCACAATGTTTTCAACTTTATTCAATAAGAGTTAATGAGCAATGTCTCAATTAGCCCCAATGTTTTCAACTTTATTCAATAAGAGTTAATGAGCAATGTCTCAATTAGCCACAATGTTTTCAACTTTATTCAATAAGAGTTAATGAGCAATGTCTCAATTAGCCACAATGTTTTCAACTTTATTCAATAAGAGTTAATGAGCAATGTCTCAATTAGCCCCAATGTTTTCAACTTTATTCAATAAGAGTTAATATGCAATGTCTCAATTAGCCCCAATGTTTTCAACTTTATTCAATAAGAGTTAATGAGCAATGTCTCAATTAGCCCCAATGTTTTCAACTTTATTCAATAAGAGTTAATGAGCAATGTCTCAATTAGCCCCAATGTTTTCAACTTTATTCAATAAGAGTTAATGAGCAATGTCTCAATTAGCCCCAATGTTTTCAACTTTATTCAATAAGAGTTAATGAGCAATGTCTCAATTAGCCCCAATGTTTTCAACTTTATTCAATAAGAGTTAATGAGCAATGTCTCAATTAGCCACAATGTTTTCAACTTTATTCAATAGGAGTTCTTTAACTTAAATAAGCGTTTCGTTATATGAGCCGTCCCGCGAGAAAACCAACATTGTGGACTCTGCGTAAAGTATCGATCCGAATCAGCTTAAGCATGCCACGAAGGCTTACCCGGACATACACTTTTCGCCTTCTGTGGATTTTCTTTTTCAGGTATCATGACTCTATACCTCTTTACTCCTGAGACGGAATTTGTCTGCCCAGATCAGTCCGCGCGGATTGCGCAGGCTGATCTGGGTCGATACATTACGCAGAGGCCATAATGTTGGTTTTCTCGCGGGACGGCTCAAGTATGTGAATGATATCCTAGTTGTCTGCTCTAGACAGTGTGTATGTGGGAAAGGGTGTACAACGAAATGCATGTAGCTATCTTATGTTAGGCATTGGCATGCGTAAGAGGGACGTTTTATTCGCACACGCACAGTCTCCACAGAGGTATCACCGATCCCTTGGTTTAAGTTAAGACACAGATATATTTCTTACATAAAACTGGATTTGAAGCCACACTGGTATAACTACCATACGGGATTTGGAACCGGGCGTCCCGGGTTCGATGCCCAGTCGCGGCGCTGTGGGTCTGGTTGGGTACTGGTTTATTTACCTAGGAATCATGAATAGGTGAACTGTCGCCGTGATATAACATAAATAATGTTGAAAAAAAGGTCTAAAACCTCAACAAAACAAACGAATAAACAAAGGAGCCGTTTCATGAGAAAACCAATATTATGGGCTCAGCGTAATGTATCGATCCAGATTAGCCTGCGTAGTCCGCGCAGGCTATTTTATGGCCGACACATTCCGTCATGATTCCTTAAACAGAAAATCCACAGAAATCGAAAAGTGTCTGTCCGGGTTGGCCTGTGCGGCAGGCCTAGGGTGATGCGGGTCGATACTTTACGTAGATTCCATAATGTCAGTGTTCTCGTAATTCAGCTCAAATAACTACCATACCTCTAGTATGTGATCCCATTACGGATATGTAGCACGACCTATATTCGACTGATTTAGCTCTAACGTGTGTAATTGTCCGTTGTCCGCCTGTTATACAGTCTACGTTAACAATACGGTTGTGATTGATGGATTAGTGTTTTTACGTCACTTTAAACAATTGTTTAGTTATATCACGGGGTTTCCTGGGTTAGTTACCAACTGGTCAATGTATTCTGACACTATGTAGTCAGTTGAACTTCTAAACCCCGCAAACCCTGAGCGCCAAGGAAGGACGCCATTATTACCATTGATAATGTGTATCTGTCAATCCAGGGGTTGTGAGTTCGAATCCCGGCTCGACCAACTTTCTTTCCGTGATATGATTGAGAAATTGTTAAAAACGGCGTTAAACCTCAATCAATCAATCAATTTAAAGTTGACCAATTATCGAAACCGCGACCTCTCGCGCCCGAGGCGGACGCTCTACCACTACACCACCGAGGCGGACGCTCTACCACTACACCACCGAGGTGGACGCTCTACCACTACACCACCGAGGTGGACGCTCTACCACTACACCACCGAGGCTGACGCTCTACCACTACACCACCGAGGCGGACGCTCTACCACTACACCACCGAGGTGGACGCTCTACCACTACACCACCGAGGCGGACGCTCTACCACTACAACACCGAGGTGGACGCTCTACCACTACACCACCGAGGCGGACGCTCTACCACTACACCACCGAGGTGGACGCTCTACCACTACACCACCGAGGTGGACGCTCTACCACTACACCACCGAGGCGGACGCTCTACCACTACACCACCGAGGTGGACGCTCTGCCACTACACCACCGAGGTGGACGCTCTACCACTACACCACCGAGGTGGACGCTCTACCACTACACCACCGAGGCGGACGCTCTACCACTACAACACCGAGGTGGACGCTCTACCACTACACCACCGAGGCGGACGCTCTACCACTACACCACCGAGGTGGACGCTCTACCACTACACCACCGAGGTGGACGCTCTACCACTACACCACCGAGGTGGACGCTCTACCACTACACCACCGAGGCTGACGCTCTACCACTACACCACCGAGGCGGACGCTCTACCACTACACCACCGAGGTGGACGCTCTACCACTACACCACCGAGGCGGACGCTCTACCACTACACCACCGAGGTGGACGCTCTACCACTACACCACCGAGGCGGACGCTCTACCACTACACCACCGAGGTGGACGCTCTACCACTACACCACCGAGGTGGACGCTCTACCACTACACCACCGAGGTGGACGCTCTACCACTACACCACCGAGGTGGACGCTCTACCACTACACCACCGAGGCGGACGCTCTACCACTACAACACCGAGGTGGACGCTCTACCACTACACCACCGAGGCGGACGCTCTACCACTACACCACCGAGGTGGACGCTCTACCACTACACCACCGAGGTGGACGCTCTACCACTACACCACCGAGGTGGACGCTCTACCACTACACCACCGAGGCTGACGCTCTACCACTACACCACCGAGGCGGACGCTCTACCACTACACCACCGAGGTGGACGCTCTACCACTACACCACCGAGGCGGACGCTCTACCACTACAACACCGAGGTGGACGCTCTACCACTACACCACCGAGGCGGACGCTCTACCACTACACCACCGAGGTGGACGCTCTACCACTACACCACCGAGGTGGACGCTCTACCACTACACCACCGAGGCGGACGCTCTACCACTACACCACCGAGGTGGACGCTCTGCCACTACACCACCGAGGTGGACGCTCTACCACTACACCACCGAGGTGGACGCTCTACCACTACACCGCCGAGGTGGACGCTCTACCACTACACCACCGAGGCGGACGCTCTACCACTACACCACCGAGGCGGACGCTCTACCACTACACCACCGAGGCGGACGCTCTACCACTACACCACCGAGGCGGACGCTCTACCACTACACCACCGAGGCGGACGCTCTACCACTACACCACCGAGGCGGACGCTCTACCACTACACCACCGAGGCATTCAATATCGTTGTGTATCTGTACTGTTTCATTTCAAGATGCTAATGTTACAGTATCAAATTCATGGCTACGAGTTTCAATTGTTTAATTGTGTCAATCGTCTGTGATAAATCTGCTTACACGAGAAAGGGATTGATCTTTGAGAATAAATTTTAAGACGCACTTGTAATAAGATGCTTCAATATCACGTGAGACTGAGTCGCGGAAGACGAAAAAGAGTGAAACCGATCGCTATATTGTAAATATGTTCTACAGCCCTACCGGTGTGTTCACCGTTTGCAAACATTGATAACCTAGACTCTCTAACCTAACTCGCATGCATCTGAACCATTAAACATATACAAACAAACTTGTGAAATATATCAAGGGCTTGGCGTGAAATGGTTGTAACTAAAATCCTATTTTGAAAATCCTGGTTTAGGGGTAATTTTGACCCCTTTGTAAACAATGCAAATTTAGGTGCCATTGCTCCGAACGAGCAATGGCACCTAAATTACCATTGTTTACAAAGAAAAATGAGTTAACACTTATAAAGACTTTATGGCAAGGTGATTAACCTTGGTAAAAACAAATACAAATTTTAGTTACAACAGTTTCACGCCAAGCCCTCGATATATTAAAGATAGTTATTCATCAACTAGAGTTAAACATTGTGACAAAAGTAGAAATTCCTCATTACGAGCATGTTCTCGTTTTACCGCACTGTTTTCAATGATTTCTGCTGCAGAGGCGTCACAATTCGTCTATATTTGGGAAAGTGTTTTTTTGTTTATCCATAACGAAAATGAAATAAGAAACGCTATCGATTACTGTTGATGTTATCACTTTCTGAATTTCCTGGGAATTTACAATTCATGTACAGGTTGAAATGATGGTGATTTAATTTAACCCTTTCACTCATACGACAATTCTGCAGCAGACGACTTTGAACATATTTTGTCAAAAAATAGAAAATCTCTATAATTGAATGGATAACCTATGACTAAAAGTGGTAAACATTATGTCAAAAGAAGAAATTGCACGTTTTGTGCAATTTCTTCTTTTGTCACTATGTTTTCAAATAGCCGTCTGCTGCAGAGGCGTCGGAAAGCGTCTATATGAGGGCAAGGGTTAAAACGAAACAGAAGTGAATCGTTCTTCCTTATTGGGTTCCGTTTTGTATCGATTTAAAGTAATTAAACACATTGATTATACTTTGTTCTCTTTATCTCTGATGTAAGGAGGTTATTTACAGCAGTTTCAAATTGTCGAATAAGCCCTGCCCTTTCTTAAAACTGGAACAATGACATCAATTGTGTGACTAAATATTATTATTACATTGACTGTCACGGGAGGTTTAGTCGCTGAGTTGAGGCTGGAATATCGCAAGTGTGTGAACTGTTTGTAGCAACGTTAAATGTCGCACCAACGCTAAATGTCGCACTTGACGTTAAATGTCGCAAGGCTGACGCTAAATGTCGCAACCAACGCTAAATGTCGCAAAACCTCCTAACGTTATATGTCGCATCTGTAACTCCAAATGTTGCAACAAATTGTACTGCCGCTATATGTCGCAACATCAACGCTAACTGTCGCATTCCTTTATAAGCACTCTTTTGTAGTATTACTGATTCAAAATGTACAATGTAAAATATTGATTTTATTTACTTTTTTCCGCCGCTTTTCGGGACAGCAGAGCATCTTTAATATTGAGTATACACAGTATTCCAAATCATCCTTATGTTCACAAATAGATGTAGAATGAAATCTAAACATGTTTAAACTACTAAAAAAACTCTGGCCTAAGAACACTTTTGTGAAACGGTAAAGGACTATGAAAGAGAAAGTCAGCAATAAACAACAAGTCAAGAACGAAACATTTTATTTTTTACTAAACCTCAAACATTATATTTACGTAACGCTATGTTTCTACATAAATGTAAGTTAAAAATTAGTCAACATAAGTTCAATACCATATGTATTGTCACAAAAGAATACAAAATTACCAAAACCTTGAATGTTAGGAAAGCATAAATAACGAAATACATGTTATAACGTAATGTCACAGCGTATGTCCGTGTATGTCTATACACGAAAAGTCATTTCTTTCTGTGGATAGCCACATGTTGTCACTGGTAGTAAAACTGTACACTATCAGTTGACAACATTTATATGGAGCGGAAACCAAAGTGGTGGTTTTAACATTGGATCTTCAATAGTGAACTTGACCTTGAAGTGGCCCGGCTGTACTATGCCTTCTGCACATCGTCTTAATGAGTTACACATTTATACCAAGTTTCATGAAAATCCAGCAAAGGGTAAAGGAGATATGGAGCGGACACGAAAATGTTACGGACTGTTGGTGAAAGATTATAGTATGTCATAATCTGAAAAATACTTGAGCTTTTCATTTAACCAACGCATATGCCAGCCCTGCATTGATCCTTAAATTGAAATCCTTAAGGGAGATCCTTACTTAGGGAGATCCTTAAATTGACTCGAGCCCAATGGTTTTTAAATAGTTAGCGGACATGTTTGTACTTTGCATATAGGCCCTGCTAAGCTGTATTGCAAATCGGGGTTTATAACGTCATGATGTTGTTACCATGGTATAAATGCATAAGAATTTGTTGTAATTTCAGGTCATAATTAATTAATTAAACAAAGATAATTAATTAGCATCTTCAAATTCTTCATACTTCTTTTCCTAGCACATGTGACACACTCACATGCCTAACTGAAATGCCGTATGTGGAAACTACCGGATTCGAAGACATTGACCAATGATACTCATTGGCGCGAATTCGTTTTCGTTTCTTGTAGAAATATGACAGATGTCAACTGTGTGTCATTTGTTTTCGGCACAGGGGCACGTACAACACCTATCATGTTTTACTTTACGATGATTTGGAATACTGTGCATACTCAATATTAAAGATGCTCTGCTGTCCCGAAAAGCGGCGGGGAAAAAAAATAAAATCAATATTTTACATTGTACATTGTGAATTAGTAATACTACAAAAGAGTGCTTATAAAGGAGTGCGACATTTAGCGTTGATGTTGCGACATATAGCGGCAGTACACTTTTTTGCAACATTTGGCGTTACAGATGCGACATATAACGTCAGGAGGTTTTGCGACATTTAGCGCCAGCCTTGCGACATATAACGTCAATTGCGACATTTAGCGTGGTTCGACATTTAACGTTGCTACACTGTTATTGGTGAAAACTTAATAAACCATTACTATAAAAAAAACAGAGTAATGTGTTTTTAAAAAAGGCATAACTAAAGGCATAACTAATGTACATGTATAATTAAATATAAGTATCTTTATGATATCGCCAGATAAAATTGCGGTAAACTGTTGGAACATTCCATTTAACCATTTTCAACATACAACAAATCTGCAGCAGACGACTTTGAAAACATTACTGACAAAAACCTGAAAAAATCTGCATTAAAGATAGATTAATTGTTGAATAAACATGAAAACATATTGGCCAAAGGAGAAATCGCTCATCATGAGCAATTTCACCTTTGGCCACAATGTTTTCAAAAGTCGTCTCCTGCTTTTGCGTCAAAATGCGCCTGCATGTGGGAAAGGGTTAAGAGAGATAATTTGTCATCCTTTATTTACGCAAGTCAATTTAGTTCACGGTATAATCCGACTAATAACTAACTGAAGAAACATATATATATAAATGTGTTTCAATGCATCTGTGCAGTACCTTACCGACCTCATGCAGACTGGTTTGGGGGAAAATCCCATTCGGACGCCCCTCTTGATTTGAATTCATAACATAACATAACATATCTTTATTAAGGTTTTCGTGTGACATGAGGCACGTTCCAAACCATTGTTGTATGTGTAATACTTTGTTTGTTTTCTATTTCAGTGTGTGAACAACTCTCCATGAATACAATGGCCGTGTTTGGTCCTGTGAACCAGGACCTAGCGGCGTTCACAGGCTCGGCCTGTGCCAGTTTACATATACCTCACATAGAAACCCGGATAGACGCCAGTACTCTGCCTCTCACTTCATTCTCCATCAACCTTCACCCAGACTCGGAACTCCTCGCAAAAGCATATCTTGATGTCATCAAACATTTCGGCTGGAACGAAATGCTCATTATTTACGGCGACCAGATTGGTAAGTATTGTTTATGGTTCTTTTTAACGCGCTTTGTCCGTTGATATACATATGAGCCGTCCCGCGAGAAAACCAACATTATGGACTCAGCGAAATGTATCGACACGGATCAGTCTAAGCATGCCGCGCAGGCTTATCCAGACAGGCACTTTTCGCCGCCTGTGAATTTTCTATTGCAGGAATCATTATTCTATACCTCTGTCCCCCCTGAGCCGGAATGTGTCGGCCCGGATCAGCTTGACAAGATTATCTGAACCTACACTGTTCATAAATGACGACGTGTGCCTTTTCTCATGCTATTACTCATGTTATCATAATAGTTAAACATTAACCATTTCCCTCATATGACAATTCTGCAGCAGACGACTTTGAACATATTTTGTCAAAAATGGGAAATCTCTATAATTGAATGGATAACCTATGACTAAAAGTGGAAAACATTGTAGCAAAGCAATTTCTTCTTTTGTCGCTATGTTTTCAAAAAGCCGTCTGCTGCAGAGGCGTCAGAAAGCGTCTATATGAGGGAAATGGTTAAACATAACCGGAACACTGATTGATATAAATCAATGCGTTTTCAGATATTCAAGATATTTGGTTGAACGTTAAAACAGTCCCTTAACATGTTGTTTAAATTTTAGATAAAAAGAAATTAACAACATTCCTTTTTTTATTCGTTAGGATATTTTTTGCATTTCATTTAATGTTTAATTTATTGAATATCTTCATGGTATTCCGACTTGTATTACAACTTAAGTCGAGGTTATGTGTCGTAAAAAGAATTTAATCATATTTAGTTACATTAATAAGCTGTTTATTGAATCATTTAAATGCATAGCGAAGTATAAAATCAGTTAATGGAGACTATATATGAGACATTCACAAGTATAAATTCCTCTTGGTGTCAATAAGGTTTATATTTTAAAAACAGTTTGGATTTTTAAATGTGAACTCAGCATAATCAATGACGTTTGCCTTAACCCTTTCCCTCATATAGACGCTTTCCGATGCCTCTGCAGCAGACGGCTTTTAGAAAACATAGTGACAAAAGAAGAAATTGCACAAAACGTGCAATTTCTCCTTTTGCCACAATGTTTTCCACTTTTTGTCATAGGTTATCCATTCAATTATAGAGATTTTCCATTTTTTGACAAAATACGTACAAAGTCGTCTGCTGCAAAATTGTCGTATGAGGGAAAGGGTTGATAGAAAAGTTTCGAATACAATATGGTACAGGGGAGAATAAGAGCATTTTCCCCCAGTATACTCTGCCGACTATATGAGGCGTGCTCTAAGAACAACATATATGGGGATATGTTTGTTACATTTGTAGATCATGCTTCCACGATATCTCTAGTAGCACTCATTTAAACCTCCTATGGTGTGGGTACTTAAAAGAATCGTCTAACCAGAATATAGGTTTTCGAGGTCAAATAAGGATTTTGTAACAATCAGAACGACCCTTATCTCCAGGCCTGGAACTCCAACAGTGCATATAGATATGTCTTCACGTTTCTAGTAATACGCACATTTAAGTAATATCTCTATGTCCATTTGCCATTCATTCTGGTTAACCACGTATAAGAGAGAAGTCAATTTTATTAATTGATTGTAGAGTATGTCTCAATAATCATAGAGATTTTCCTGGTGCAAAAATCATCAATACCCACAGTACGACGTATGCAGACATATTATTCGTCGTTTGAATTAAAATGTCGTAAGTTATGTTAACCTAATCAAATTTCCAGACTTTACGAGAGTCGCTCAAGGGAAATCAACCTTTGTAAAATAACAAGTGTAGATAAACATTCACAATACATGGTCCGACAATAAACTATCTGCAAGAATTTAATTGGATGAGCCATGCAAAATCAAGTCAAAATGAGACACATTAGGCTCGAGGCTTTTGAGATTGAAGAAGACATTTTACCAAATTAAAAACTCCTGTCGAGGTCATATTAAAACATGTTGGCAACATTTCGCGCCATACCAGACCCTTTTAACTCTTTCAGCGCCACAGGCAATATTGAGGTTTTTGCAAACAATGCAGATTCAAGTGAGTCAGCTCGTAACGAGCTGTCTCACTTGAAATCAGCATTGTTTGCCTTTTATTCATCAAAATAATCCAAAAAATATATTACATGAGAAATGGAGACGCTCGATTTTGAAGATGGAAGAGTCTACTTTTAACAATTCGGCGCTGAAAGAGTTAAGCAATATCTTATCCTCTTTACGCAACTCATAAAAACCTAACATAAGCTTCGCTACAGTTGTAAATGCTCGTATAGATCGGATGACTGACTATCACAGGTCGTCGCAGATCGACCTTTGCCCCAGTCAATCAAATGATCGCCTACAAAAGCAGCATTTGATATCAAAAGGAGTGATAGCCCATATCAATAAACGAGACAGGGAGGCAGGGTTGATGGCCGAGCGTTGATTGTATCGTGCGCTCTATAAAGTCAGTTTAGGACGACATTTTATGCGGTGTCGTCAGCTCACATATAAGCAATACAATTCATTCTAATAAGTTCGACTATGTACATAAGGCTTCGCTGCAGTTGTAAACGCTCGTATAGATCGGAATCAAATTATCCCCTACAAAAGCAGCATTTGATATCGAAAGGAGTGATAGCACATATAAATAAACGAGACAGGCAGGCAAGGTTTTTTTTGTTTTGTTTTTGTATAATTTTATTTGCCACATACATAGGTTGAAGTGAGGTCGTGGCCATCCCCCACGGAGGCAGGGTTGATGGTCGAGCGTTGATTGTATCGTGCGCTCTATAATGTCAGTTTGAGACGACCTTTTATACGCTGTCGTCAGATCACATATAAGCAATACAATTCATTCTAATGAGTTTTCACCGTTCGTTTAGTCAAATGTCAGGCTATAGCTTGAACTATTTATATATCAAATCTTAGTCAAAACTACATCGTGAATATGCGAAAACACGTTGAAATAGTTAGTGCGGGATACGAGATAACAATGAAGCCGATCATATTACATAACTACGCAGTTTGCTTGTTGTTCAAACTGGTATCCTGCTACTTCTCATTAATATTTGACATACAGAGAAGACACGAATTATATAACATAGACGCACATGATGATCATGGTCATCCGAATTTTCACGTTTAAGGACTTCTTCTTGGACACGGCAAGCATTCCTGATAGCAATTAACCCTTTCCCTCATACGACAATTCTGCAGCCGACGTCTTTGAACATAGTTTGTCAAAAAATGGAAAATCTCTATAATTGAATGGATAACCTATGACTAAAATTGGAAAACATTGTGGCAAAAGGAGCAATTGCTCGTTTTTGAGCAATTTCTTCTTTTGTCACTATGTTTTCAAAAAGCGGTCTGCTGCAAAGTATTTCCGTTATTTTACGTCGTTTCCATGGTGATTTACAAGTTCTACTGGTATTGTGTATACTGATACCGATTGACCAGTCGCAATGCAATCCCAGGAACGCTGGGCACCAAGGATGGAAACCGTTACTACCATAAATAAAGTTTTAGGTATGACCTGACTTAAGGTCGAACCCTGGTCTCCCACTCCCCAAGCGGAACCTCTAACCATTACACCACATAGACTGAATAACCTTATTTGTTAACCTGAATACCTTCATCATACTGACCAGTACGAGAATTATACTGTTCTGATGTACTGTAATGCTATTTACCGCCTAGGGCGAAAAGAGATAGTGTTACTCACATCCCCGTTTTGGCATCACAACATGTTACATGCGAATGATCGGTAGTGTGACATAATTCTAGTTTACGACAGAATAAATGAGCCGTCCCACGAGAGAACCAACATTATGGACTCTGCGTAAAGTATCGACCCGGATCAGCCTAACCATGCCGCGCAGGTTATCCCGGACAGACACTTTTGCACCTCCTGTGGATTTTCCGTTTCATGAATCATTACTCTATACCTCTATCCCCCTGAAACGGAATGTGTCGGCCCGGATTAGCCTGCGCAGAAAGCGCAGGCTAATCCGGGTCGATACATTACGCAGAGTCCATAATGTTGGTTTTCTCGTGGAACGGCTCATTTATAAAACAAAAAAACTTCGACGTGGGATGTTTGTGTGACGCAGCTTCAATAGGAACCATAGATAGAAACTTATTTAATATATTTGTCTATGCACATAGATATACTTGTTGCGTGCCGTCCATGCTTTTAACATCAAACGGCACTTTATTCAATTTGTGAGGTTTCCGCATACGTACACACGCTTTTCTGTCGCGAAGCACGAAACAGACACATGTTGTTGTCCTACATACGTCACGAAAGAACGAGGACTTACGTTCTGATTATATCAATGAATTGATAGAGAAACGATAGGATTATAAACCTGTCGATTCCTTTTCAATTCTCTGAACATTGCGGTCATGTATTGACCAAATGAATATGTATAAATCGTTTTGACACATGAAAACCCACCTTCGGTTATTTACGACCGTCCAAAATCTAGATCAGATTAGGCAATCTGACCAAGTTTTGATTGATTGATTGAGGTTTTTTACGCCGTTTTCAACAGTTTTTCAGTCATATCACGGCGGCCAGTTCACCTACTCATATGTTTCCTGTTTTGTTCACACCAGTACTCCACACAACATACTTTCCAAGCAACTGACTGCTTTTCCACATAGACTGTTAGCCCATTGGTGAAAGACTTAATGACGCTTGTCACAGTGACTTTTGTCAAACGTCTGACCAAGGTTTTCTCCACCCGCATTGTTGTGATTCAGGCACCGTTCAATCTTCGCGAAAATGGTCATGGCAATATTTACATCAACTATAAAACTATGCGATTTATTTGTCAACGTCATTATTTCCTTGATACATATTCACTTGACACGGTGACTGGGATGTTTATAGAGAAACTCAAAATAAACAGAGATATGGACTTTCTATTTATTGTATCAGACATGGAGTTCCGTTCTTTTATGACTGTTCAAAAACCCAGAACAGATTAGAGCGGGACGATACAGACTTCGAAGACGCGATTGTATATCATTGTGAATGGGCAACCAGCGTGCATTCCCTGATATTTGCTGTCGATTTGCAATTATGGGTAACAGGAAGGTTCGTCAATATTGTTTTCCTGTACTTCTACGTGTGTCTCAGTGTACGGTTAACCATTTCCCACTTGTAGACGCATTATGACGCATCTGTAGCAGACGACGATCGAAAACATTGTTACAAAAGAAGACATTTCTAAAAACGAGCAATTTCTCCTTTTGCCGAAATGTTTTCAACTCTTTTCAATAATACATAAACATAAATGTATAGAGATTATCCATACTTTTGCTCAGATGTTTTCAAGTAAGGTCAGCCTGTGTCACCAGTATAGAGCACGGCCAGTCTGTGTCACCAGTATTGAGCACGGCCAGCCTGTGTCACCAGTATAGAGCACGGCAAGACTGTGTCACCAGTATGGAGCATGGCCAGCCTTTGTCACCAGTATATAGAACGGACAGCCTGTGTCACACGTATAGAGCACGGCCAGCCTGTGTTACCAGTATAGAGCACGACAAGCCTGTGTCACCAGTATAGAGCACGGCCAGCCTGTGTCAGCAGTATAAAGCACGTCCAGTCTGTGTCACCAGTATATAGCACGGCAAGCTTGGTTCACAAGTATAGAGCACGGCCAGCCTGTGTCACCAGTATAGAGCACGGCAAGCCTGTGTCACCAGTATAGAGCACGGCCAGCCTGTGTCAGCAGTATAAAGCACGGCCAGCCTGTGTCACCAGTATAGAGCACGGCAAGCATGTGTCACACGTATAGAGCACGGCCAGTCTGTGTCACCAGTATAGAGCACGACAAGCCTGTGTCGCCAGTATAGAGCACGGCCAGCCTGTTCGACCAGTATAGAGCAATGCTAGCCTGTGTCACTAGTATAGAGCACGGCCAGCCTGTGCAACCAGAATAGAGCACGGCCAGCCTGTCTCACCAGTATAGAGCATGTCTAGTCGACGTGTTTACGCTGTTTTGAACAGGTTCTACTTTTTAAAATTGGCATTTGTAAAGCTCTTTAGGGAATCTTCAAAATGCAAAGATGAACAAGTCCATCTTAAAAATCAGATTGTGTGAATGTACGGGTTGATCCTGATCAATCCTGGTCAGTCAATCGCGGATTCCGTTGTAGGCGACTCTCTTTGATAAACAAAAACAAAAACATTTAAATCGGCATCGAGACAGGTTACCTTGACTTGGAGAGCTATCTCATTACTAATGAGAGATAACTTGAATGTTAAAGGTTATCTTACATATAGATATATCTCTCATGGTTAGACGGGTGCATCTTAGTTAAAATAACATATCCCTACAATCAGGCATACACCTTCGGGCATGGTGTAGCTAGCAAATTATTAAAGATACGAGGGTATAGCCAGAAATTAGTGGAATTGTTCAATAAAATCAACATTCTTTTACATTTTCAAACGAACGTTAGTTCGCTATAAAATTTAATTCAGCTGTAAATGACGTTTCAAAAAGATACATACAATAGAAAGAAAACTACAGCTTGTTTAATAACAAGAGGTCAGTATAGCCCTCGCAGTTCAATCTTCAGAAAACGACGTCAACGTCACAACTTCTCAAAGTAAGCGCCGTTCGCCTCTACACAACGTCGATGTCTCGCTACCCACTGTCGGTAAATGTCACTAAACCGCTCTGCTCTGCCTTGTACGAATATAACAGTGTCTGGGCTTTACAAACTTTCGCGCCTTTTAATTGGTTTCCATGTGAGTTATTAACAAAACAAAAAAGTTGTGTATGGTTATTTTAGCAACTGCGGAGGAACGCGCGACCACGAATTACCATAGTGACCACCACTACGTTGCCATTATGCTATACGGTGAAATTCGCCTCCCGCATTACAAATTACCTTATAATTAATGTACATGAGAAAGTTGATGCAACGCATCAATGTCGCGGGAAATCCATACTGCAGTTATGCATAACACTAACATTATAGTAGTTGAATAAACAGTTATCAACTGAGGGGCATATTGGAACATCAGGGGTGGGGTCAAGTGAAAATGTATCATAACTTGTATTGTTTTGTCAACGAAGTGAATGATAATTGAAGCCTTTCATTGTTTATGATCAATCTCCATTCCAAAGTAGGTTGACCATACACACAGCCAACTAATTATCGATCATAAACAGTAATGGAAATGAGTAATCTTGCCAAACATTAGTCTTAGTATGTATACAGTGCTTTCATTAAGGAATAATTATAAGATTTGTGAAATCCACATACATTTTTCAAGATGTTTGTCAGAATATTTGAATTTTATTATTTATATAAAACCACAAAACAGACAATTTAGGATGTGCATGCAATAGCACGTCATTTTACCTTTCCCCTATTAAAGTCAACATTGGACACCTTTGCAGCAATCTACTTTTAAAACAATGAGATAAGGGTTAAATCGCTGAAGACATGAGTTTTCTCTTTTTCTAAAAATGATATTAGCTTGACATCCTAATACTATCATACTTAAACAAATGTTGAAATGTATTCCAATAGTTATGAATTAGACCACCTTCGAAATATAATATCAGCTAAACAGTTAAATCTCATTGATATTGTTGTATAATTTAAACTTAATTTCGAATATAAACTGAGCCCTACAACATGTTAATTTATTGTAATTCTTTCCTTCCTTTCTTATAATGAAAATAACAATTTGCTCATGTTCATTATATTTTGATGAGCGCCCTTCAATGATGCATATTAACAACATGCAGATCGGAAGCAAATTGCCTTTAGGGAATTTAATGACACATTTAACATTTTCAAGGACGAAATAATTTTGTACGAAAGACCCGATTCGTGACGCACATTCTTCTTTGCAGAGGTGTCGTTCTTGAAAATCTCTTTATAGGCAGAGAGTGTTCGTTCAAAGTAATTTTTCTATTAAAACCAGTTTTATCTCGGTTTGTTCTTTTCTTCATTTGTTTCGAACCAAATAAACATTTTAAATCACCTATAATTTACTATTTGTAAGTGAGTGTAAAGAGCGGCTCTCTGCAAAGGAGATTGATCTACGCAGTTGGTATTTGCGAGTCACGCAACAACAGTTTTATCTTAGAAACAGTTCATATTTTAGATATACATGGATAAACATTATAAAATGCATTCTTCACAAATCAAGACATCTCTTTGAACATGAAAATAACATTCAGTAAGTAAAAATTGCTATTTTAAAGGAGAATTCGACATGATTTTTATCTCGATATTGGCACATAACAGTCTGCTGCAAGTCACATAGGAACGGGTTTGTCTTCGTAAATAAAAACAAAAAAAAGAAATGCGAGTCAAAATAAAGAAACTGCAAATACTTAACACATCGGAATATTTATTTCATTTTAGATGTGTCATAACTTAGTGTTTTTAAACAAACGCAATTGTAATATGTTCAAGACATTTAAATTTGGTTTTTTCTAATAATAACTCCTCCTCCCATGTGATTTCCTAAAACCTATTAAAGATGGAAGTCGCGGGCTTCTACCCGGCGACTAATGAATGTTTTTAAGACATGCTGCCAATGGTTTTAATTTTATTGAACAATTCCGTGAATTTCTGGCTATACCCTCGTACAACCTTTGTGTTGACCAAACCGGTTTAAACTTTCAAACTCTGAATGAAGCTTGCTTCATTACTCAAATATTGATTGCAAATATCAATTATCAAATTGTATTGGTCCGCTTTACAATTAGTTTCGATATCCAATGGTATAACTACTAATTTTACCTCAGATACAATGGTGATATATACGGGGAAGGTGCCCAATCTAATCGCCAGTCCATGCAAGACTTACTAATTAATTATAGTACGCCGGCTACCAGACTAGATGCATCATTGCTTTTAGATAGGACCGTAGTCCCTTTCTATCACGAAGTATTTCTGTATCATTCATACATATCCAAGCTCTTTAGAGCATTATAAGAAGATTCGATTCGATTTTCAGGAATTAGACCTACATGTTTTAAATCAAAATAATGTCTGAAAACTATTAGTTATAAATCAAAATAGTTTCTCAAATTACATTTCATGACCAAAACGATGAAAGCAAACCCAGAGGCATAACGATAAAAAACAAACATTTATAACGATCGTCTTCTCTAGATATTCAACGACTCGTTGTAATGGTAGAATGGCATGCAACTGGTTCAATAGAGTATTAACACACCGGTATAACTGATAGTTTTTAATTCAATACTGTAAACGATATGCCTAACGTTTTACTAACGTGATTTGGTATAGTTACAAATACATCCAGTGGTGCGTTTAACTCTTTCAGCGCCGAATTGTTTAAAGTAGACTCTTCCATGTTCAAAATCGGGCGTCTCCATGTATCATGTAATAAACTTTGAACTATTTTTTATAACTAATAGTCAAACAATGCTGATTTTAGGTGAGACAGCTCGTTACGAGCTGACTCACCTGAATTAGTATTGTTTGCAAAAACCTCATTTTTTCCTGTGGCGCTGAAAGAGTTAAATAGTATGTAGGTAGCTCAGACGGTAGCGGCTCGGGATGTCAATCCAGGACTTGTGCGTTCGAATCCCAGCTCGACCAACATTCATTCATTCATTCCGACGTTTGACACAAATGCAATTTATTGTTTGCTGCTTAACGCCACTTTCAACAATTGTTCAGTTATATCACGGCGTTTCCTGGGTAGGTTACCAGTACTACTGGTCCATTTATCCTAACACCAGTCAGTCAGTCGTAATGCCAACCCCGCAACACTGAGCGCCAAGGAGGGCAGCCACTACTATCAAGTATTTGGTATGACCCGACCGGGGATCGAACCAGCGACCTCCCGCACCCGAGGCGGACGCTCTTCTGCTACATCCCCGAGGCGGTTTGACAAACGTCAATGCACGACGCGTCACGAGTCTTCCACCAATGGGCTAATCGTCTAAATTGAAAAGCAGACAATTTTTAGGCACGATTGTTGTGTGTAGTACTGGTGTGCGAAAGTCAGGAAACAAATTGCTAGGTGATCTGATCAACGTGACATGACTGAAAATATGTTGAAAACCGCGTTTAACCACAATCAATCAATCATTCCATTGAAGCATAAACGGATATGGACGAAGCTTGAGAAATGTTGACAATTACTTTCTTAATTTCAGTAATTGTTTCGTTGATGTAAATCATTTTTTATCAGGCAAAGATGGAAGGTAATGCGTGATGCTAAAACATGAATGTGGCGAAAAAGTGTCTTGTTTCTTCTTCGTCACGTTTTGGTTGAGATACTGATGGTGAACAGGAACGACTCTGCCCAGACTGCGCGGCGATGCGATACGGTGTCGTTCTCGTTGTCCACCAACCCGGAGTCCGGACGTTCCGTGTTGCGATTCATATACTATTGATGAAAACGATTTTAGATGGTTATGATAATGGAAGTTTGACAAATCCATCAGACAGAGTATTTCAAAGAAATTTTCCTCAATTTAAATTGACACATTGTATTGGAGAAATATATGAGTAGATAATTTGTATTTGTTTCAACAAGCTGTCGTTATTTCAGAATTGGTCACGTCGTTGTAAAATAAACCTTTTCGGAGTTAATGAATATTAACTACTGGATTACATATCTGTGGTATCGTAGTGTAGCAAGGGTCAGGGAAGGTTTTCACCAATAATTCGAAAACTAAGGTTGATTTTCGCAAAGCACTGCTCATTTTCAAAACCACCTGGTGACGTATTGTGTGTGGGGCGAGTTACATTCATTTTATTATTGTTTAAAAGTTTAAAAGTCATTGTTTGTTTGGCATTACATCATGACAAAAGTGGCTAGGCTATGGGGCTATGGGGTTATTTCAATGACCCTGTCTGGGTTATATTCCTTGAACGGTCTAAACCTACACTGATTCGATATTTGCTGTCTCTTATGTTGTGTTGTACACGTCTTTCCGTCTGAGATATTGAGTGAATACTGACAATATATTATTGGTAGTAGAGTTGTGGATTGTTTTGTGTTTTACGCCGCTTTTAACAATGTTTCAGTTATATCACGGCCAATCAGCCAGTCGTAATTCAAAACCAGTAACCCTGAGCGCCAAGGAGGGCAGCCATTACTTCCATTTTTAAAGTATTTGGTATAACCCGCCCAGAAATCGAACCCACGACCTCCTGCACCCGAGGTGCCGCTCTACAACTACATCACAGAGGCGGTCTTTAAATAACAAGCTTGATTCGCAGAGATCTGTTTTCATTCCTCCCACTGTCATGTCTCACAATCGGGAAAGTGTAACAGTTTAAAAGTTAAATCTCACTTGAAGGATGGTTTTTCCAAAGGTTGATGTTAAATTCTCACCATTGTTAGTGTAATCATTCAATGATTGAACGCTTTCAGTTGATTCTTTGAAACTCTCGAAAAACTCGTCTGATGATTAGGGCATCTGTATCATCTGTGTAAGGAGAAGACGCAGGTAATTATGTGTATATGCAATTCCAACTTTTGCCACAATATTTTCAACTTTAATCGTACTTTCAGTTGTTTCCGTACGTTTTCAAAGTGGTTTGCTACAAATTATTATATGTGGGAAAGGGAGTTAAAACCCTATCATCTCACCAAAGAAACATTTATCTTAAGAATGACGTTCGATTTAGATTTACCGCTGATTTATTTTATTTTCTTACAAGAAAACGTAATTTATCTCCTGTCTGAAAAACATCTCAGTGGAGATTCGTGTTTTAGTTATCTTGTTGCGTGCCTTGTTTTATCCGTTGCATACTTATATGATGAGCTTAGTCTCTTTCACAAGAGAACAAAACATGTTGGAAAAGCGTTGGTTGGAATTAGTTAAACGCGGTTGCAGCAGCAGCATTTGAGCGGTCCCGCGAGAAAACCAACATTATGGCCTCTGCGTAATGTATCGACTCTGATCAGCCTGCGCAGTCCGCGCAGACTGATCCGAGCCGACACATTCCGTCTCAGGGGGATAGAGGTATAGAGTAATGATTCCTGAAACAGAACATCCACAGGAGGCGAAACTTGTCTGTCCAGATTAGCCTGCGCGGCATACTTAAGCTGATCCGGGTTGATACATTACGCAGAGACCATAATGTTGGTTTTCTCGCGGGACAGCAGCATTTAAGTTGAAGCGTTACGACCGGTCAGCTCACCATGTGTACCCAGGCGCTTTTCAACAAGGCCTCCGCGCAACATTCTGTCGAAGCAACATGCTATCGTCCCACATACAACAATTTGAACCATTACAAATAAGCTAGCTGTCACATGTACTTTGAAAGGCCAACCAGTTTAAAGAAACCAGATTCGCAAAATTGAACTGTATTATACATGACTTATAAGAGGGAACCCCGTTGGCTATGCAGCGGCATTTTTTAGTGTACTGTTGTTGACTCAATACAGTGTTAAACGCAATACTTTCAGAAAAAGATCAGGAAATGTAACAAAACACAATTGCGCATTTATAACAATGTCGATAACTGAGATAGTTTAATGGCGTGGTGTCAATATATATCATACGAGAAGCGATCCCTTGTATAGACAAGTTACGGAATGAGACGTGATCTATTTCCTACAGCCAATCATAAACTAATGTAGGAGCTTAAGATCAAAGTAGCCCATAAACACTTTATTCAAGGAGAATATATACCTTTCTGCAGGATGCTGCCCAAGGGAAATTAGCCACGCTATTTCCATATCCTCTCTCTTTTCCTATTCCATCATTTTCTATGGAAGCAATTCGCGCATGTGTAAAATGGATTCTCGTAGAATAGCGTTTGGTTGTTCGAGGGTGTTTTATACCACTTTCATTAGTATTTATGTCATGCCACGTGTCAAGGATAAACTACCAGCATTGCCGTTATAATGGTGCCAGTGATAAAGGTATCCCCGAAGTTTTGAGCACAAAGAATGACTACCACAACTATTAGTTCTTTAAGTTTCTGATCTGACCTTAAACACAACTGAAGCCATCCTCATACAACGTGGAGTATTGACACGGGGACGACTCTTTTTGAAGAAAAAAACACACTTTTGCTTCTGTTTGGCGGTGCCCCGAGTAAAGCAACATTAGCGAAATTATTTGACATGATCCATGGAGTTTAAGATTTATCGTAAGCACTTCATCTCTTTAAACTTCTATCAAATCTATTGATCGTCATACGTATACTTATAAAACTACTGCATATAATCAAATACCACCACATATAATGTCATTTGTACTGCATATAATGTTGTTTGTATTTTATATGACGTTGTTTGCACACCATGCAATGTTAATTACACTGTGTCTTTTGCACTGCGTATTATTAAATAACCACCATATATTACGGAATAAGTCACTGCATATCATGACCATTTTACCATGTCAAATGAAATACGTACCTGGTTTACATTAAAATGTACTGCGTTTAATACATTACAACATTATAAGATAATAATGTGGATTTTCTGATTCAGTAATCATTACTTTATACCTCTATCCCCCAGAGACGGAATGTGTCGGCCCGGATAAGCCTGAGCGGATTGCGCAGGCTGATCGGGGTCGATACATTACGCAGAGTCAATAATGTTGGTTTTCTCGTGGAACGGCTGATATATGAGCAGGTTTGTATGGGTCTGCACCTTTTTTAAATCCCTAATGAATAAGCTGTTCTCAGGCATATCATACATAATGTGTGTTTGGCATATTGTATGTACGTTTAGTTTTATTTGTTACAACCATATACGTTGTTGGAGACGAACAAGCTGAATAAAGCCATGGTATATATACTTCAATGTTACTGATTCGTTAGGTATACTGAGCCAAGGGTTGTGTAAGGATCCGACATAACGATACCGTAACAATATCGACCTTAAATTGCTGCTTAACTGTTAAACATAGAAAAGAAACCAAAACCAATCTATAACCGTAAGTTCTTATTACTAAAATGTTGCTATACCGCAACAAAACTGACACTAGAAATTAAAAATATTTAGAAAAGTGGACATTATGATAAAACACTTAAACAGTCCTTATTTATGCCAATAACCATCTGCAAAAAGGGTCCAGGTGGCCTGTTCGACTTTTTGGTAGAGAGAGAAATAAAATCAAGAAAGTCGGTGTTGGTGTGACGTGGCATGGAAATCAAATCATACCAGCTTGTGAATTCACACAATCCTAATTACCATAGCCTCATCGTCTTCATATGACATGTACAGTCTCATAAACACATTGACAAAAGAGCTAGAAGTGCAGTCCCACCAATGTAAAAAGAGTTATGCTAATCTGGAGGGTTAAAAGCAATACACACAATCTCACAAATACAAGATATGTGTTTTCAAAATTCTTATGGGAATAGCTGGAGAGATTACTAGCCACAGATAAGTCATTCTTCAAGGTTGTAAGACAATTGGTATTGATATTTAGATGGGATTTGACTGGTCGGCACAACTAGGGGAGGTCATGACGGAACTAAGTAACCACATGTAAAAATTGGCCTAGAGACATCTGACACTTGTGATGTTCAAGAACAGTTCAATACTCCATTTACTAAGATGCGAACAGTTTAGATACTCATTAGACATTATGAATGAAAAGATCGATATTGATCCATACTGGTCGTTTATGTCTGTAGATCCGTTGTCCTTCGTTGAGACAAACGCTTGTCTAATGCATATGCATGTTAGTATTCTACGTACGTTGCGCACAAAATACTTCAAACCAGTAAATGGCCAACATCGAACAAATATTCCTCGCTGATGCAATCAAATTCAAATAAAACTTTTTTCAGATATTCAAGTATATATATATATATATATTGCAGAACAAGTGATAGATCATTCTTGATTATGTTAAATGTTTACATGTTTGGGTCGTAGAAAAGGTTGTTGATATTTTTTTATTTTATCTGTTCTATTGTTTTCACAAATTTGTTATTGAACACGTTAAGATAACATGTGAATGCATTGTCAAGCGATTTGGAGTCTTCTTGTTCCGGTGTGGCATCACATGATGAGGTATGAGAGTGAAACTAGTTGTCAAGAGTTGCACCTATAGATAGATAGATAGATAGATAGACTATATTCAGGAAAAAGGGCAGGTTGCCCAACATACCACATACATATTACACTTTTCCTTTAACAAAGTCAAATAGCAGACTAATAAAAATAAATGTTTGGAAATATTCTAGAACATTTATATATTTTATCTGTTTGAATGACAAACAGCTTACAAATTCTAGTGTAGTTAAAACAATTTAGTATAATTGATATCAGTCATTTGAGAAGAAAACAACTTACAAATAAATAAAAAACTAGTGAAAAAAGAGGCGAAATTGCTTAATGCATTTTCGCAATTTCCACGTTAGTTTTCATCTTAAGGCTGCACCTGAAACAGAGTTAAAGTATGCAATATGTATCCATTCACCCAAAAGTGCCTGGCATCTTTGAACATATTGTCAAGTAGCAGAACTCCCAAGCATAATGTCGGAATGGATTCTAGTTATGTAGATGTTTCATTTTCCTACTGGTACTGTTATATAATCATGGATCATACTGGGGATGGATAATGAGCAGAACAGGAACAGGAACGTTTATATTAGGCAATCTGAACCGTTTTAAGAATGCTAACGTACGCTTAACTGATATTTATTTCCTAACGATACGAAAGGGAAGTCTTTAGCGCTTCTTCAAAGTGGAAGCAAATTTCAAGTCGAAGAAATGTAGTGCACCTATATTGATTGTATTCTGTGGGAAGGGTTGAATGAAATAAATCTTGTTTCTATTATGGCTTAATACAGAAATGAAAATTCCATCGAAACGGTCGGATATGGTCAATTATTATAATAGTTATCTCCCTTGAGTATAGTTAGGTGTCGCATGAATTACCACTTCCGTTTTCCCAGACTAATACAATTAGCTTTATTGGCACTTTGCCTATTAGCTGAAAAAAAAAAAGAAGAATCTGAATGATCATTAACTGTATTGTTTATTATATAGAGGTAATCGTTAGAGTGTGCACTGGTGAATGGCGCAGGACGCAGGTCACAATGGCGTTTGCCAATCACCAAAGACAATAAATGACCGATCCGCTGTTCGAACGAACGACCCCTGTTTTAGTAATATTAAATCATAGCGGTTTTACAAATATGGAGTCTTAGCTATGAATAGGAAAGTGATGAGTTGATATTTGAAACTTGGACTCAAGCTTGCACATAATACAATACCATTGTTACGCGTGTCTGCTGTACAGAAACAAAAATACTTTCTGTTGAACGTTTAGCTTGACATAAAAGGGTGGAAATATTACAGATATTGGTATAAGCACTTCTTCAATGAACAACAAGATCGTTTTAATATCAAAAACACATAGCCTTGGGTACCGTTGATATGAACTATTTCATAAATATACACATGATATCACGATATCGATTCGGATACAATGTAGCTCATTACTGATTCAGTGATAATTCAATCCGTCGACAAGAAATATGTGATAATTGTTTTTTTAGTGTATACATAAGATATATTTTCACTGAATGAAATGCAAGCGCGTTAATGAATAACTATATGAGCCGTTCCACGTTCCAATAGAAAACCAACATGGTGGACTCTGCGTAATGTGTCTAGGTCGATACGCAGAGTACACACAGTTGGTTTTCTCGTAGGACGGCTCATATCCTCATCCTGTCCTAAGCTTAAACAATGATTCGGTTTCTGTCATGCGTTGAGTCACTGATGATAATTCGAGACAGGTCAAAGCCAGAATGAAAGGGTGAACATTATATCAGGATATAATTTACTATCATTTGCAATAAGCCACTGCAAAATATGCACTGATAGAAGCTAATTGTGCAGAGGAAATGTGCCTATGAAGCTGAGGAAGAATTCGCCTCATTATCATTTAAATTCCCTGAACAAGTAAATGATATTAACATCCTTATCCCGCTTAATTCCTGGCGTGTTCTTGCACATTTATTAAGTAAACGTTGCCATCTAATAACTAGATAAATAATATAAGTAGCGAACACTATGGACGTACAATAAGTTGTACACTAGTGAAGGCTGATACCAGTGTGTATATAGATTGTCCTTACACACTGACACTCACCGAATCAAGCATTTGACTAGCACTCGGAAGTCACCGGAAGAAGGCATTGATTTCGTTTTACCACACATCATTCATCGTGACATTCGTGCATTCATTAGTTTAAATATTTAAACAGCGTTTTTAATTCCACATACAAATTGTAGTTTTGTTTTGTCAGACCTTTAGAAGTTTTGTAGTTATCGATAACACAAAATAAAAAACCTTGGGATTAACATGCCATGTTTAAAGCAACATTGGACACCTTCGTAATAGTCTAGTTTTAAACTGTTGAGAAAAGGGATAAATTTCTTCCTCATGACCTTTCTCTTTTTCTCAACATGATATGAACTTTACATCATAATTCGAATCGTAATTTTACAGATGTTAAAATTTATCCTCATATATTTAAAACGTATATCAGCCTTGAAAATCCATATCAGCCAAACAGTTAATTAAAATTTAAATTGTTATATACATATAATATCAAAGATAAACAGTACCATATCATTTAAATGTCTTTCTTAATCCGTTTTAATAATGATAAAATGCAAACTCTTTTTATAAATATATTTTAATGAGCGCTCTTGTGTCATTGATGCATAAAATGTATGCATGGCGCAAGGAAAATGCCTTGTGAGCGTAATGAATCATTTTAAAAATTCAAAGTATGAAATAAATTGCGTGCGAAAGAACCGATTCCATTATTTCGAATTAAATGTTTTATCGGAGATTGTTCTTTTCTTATTCTGTTTCAAGCCAAATACACATCTTATTTTGAGCATCTTTGGTTTTCAGCTCATGTGAAGATCGAGTGTCATCGTAAAATCGACGAAATTGGATAACAAATCAAGCAGTGTGCTTTGCATGTTTTCCAAAAATCATTGCATTGTAGAGAAAAAGCATATTGTCGTTCATGTTTAATAATATATTTGTGTTTAATAAAACGAATTAAGTCGTTGTGGGGAATAAACAGTCTTGTTACAAAAGGATGTATTAGTAAACTAATTAGCCAATCAGAGAGAAGCTGCTTTCACACGTCATTTTGTTGATTCTACATATATATCGACTACATGTAGGTCTAAAGAAGGAACAGTTCATACATTTTACCATCTTAGAAATACGTGCATTGACATTTTATGAACTCTACACTAATTAAGACATCTCTTTGAACTTCAAAAAATATTATTCAGTAATGTGGAGCTACTACTGTAAGAGAAAATGACGTTATATTTAATGCTGATATTGCAATAGTCCTTCAACATTAACGTCTGCTGCATGTCGAATCAGAGACGAGTAAAACATTGCAAAGAGCATGTAATAAAATAGAAAAACGAGATGAATCAAACACACTCTTAAAACATTGGACACATGAACATCTGTTTATATGTATCATAACTAAGTGTTTTTAAACAATCTTAACCGTAAACTTTTCGATGCATTTACATTTAGTTTATTCTTATAACAATGCGTCTTCTCATGTGCAAATCTGGAAAATGAATAAAAATATAGTCAACGGCTATAGACTACTAACAAAGAAATGCATGTATATCAGGGTACGGACAAAGATATTGTAGTAGCAACTGTCTACGTCAATAAGACAAACCAAAGAGACAAATGGTCGGATATAACGGATACGTTTGCTTCGTAAGAAATATTTGGTATGACTGTTTTGGTAAGGAGAAGAGGATTCTCCTCGGCGAAAATAACATTGACACAATAGTGTTGCTGATTGTCTATTACCAGGTTAATAGAGCCTAATTTAATTCATCGTAACCTAGTTTTCTCAGAATCAAGCAGATCACATGTCATTGAGTTACTGGTGTTTTATGGGAGTTTAAATATATTTAAAGTAAGAAACAGTGTTGACTCAGGTCAAATCCAACGAGTTCTGCCCCAAGAGAATTAACCAATGTACTTTTGGTAACAGTGTAGTTTAAAGCATAAATTTCACACGTCAAAGAAAACATCTATAACAGTCTAACGAACAGAACGGACCAATATAATGTTGTTCCATTAACATATTCACGTAATATATTTCGATCGCATGCTTGTTACAAAAGAAACAGGCATATGTTGTGTTACACTCCGTTCACATATAGACACCGCTTCTACTACGATGGAAAAGTGGCTAATCGGGGCCTATCGCTGCCCAAACGTGGTTTGGTCGGCGTGTGATCTCCTATGTTGGGTAGCTCCACGCTCTCTCCACGTTTATTTTTAACGTGCACAAAATAAGCGTAGCCGGGTCGTTGAAAGCAGAAATCGGGGCAAAATTTTATTAAGAACGTAGTGGGAACGCCATTAACGTACCAGCATCGTGGTAACATCGTGGTTTAATCGATGTGGTCGTAAATGAAAACGCAGCCCCGCCGGTAACTATTTCAGGCATTACCTCCGCATTAGATTAGTTCAATATTTAAGCATCAGAATTGGAGCCAATGCCATCAAGAGTAACTTGTAATCAGCATCAGATAGCGCTATTAGCACCACAGAAAAGAAACCATTGTAATCATTGTACCTTGAGAAACAGTTCGTAGCACATATGATGGACACGTGCTTGCCATCCAGGGCATCATATGTATGAGGCACATTCCATCTTTTCTTTAATTATATGCGGCTCATTTTATCTGGAGTAGTTGGACACTTGATCACCTCACTCCTATACTCCACAATAATGGTCTGGCAAACATCGGGTATGAGTAAGGTGATGGTATTCTTGACCGCTCTGAAGTTATACATGAGGCTGGGTTACTTGCCTCCTGAATCAAGATGTCTGATGGTGATGGCCAGCTTCATGCTTGGTTCTAGAGCCTTTCTCAGCAAGTATCTTTCTTCTGGATCCTAGGACCAACTATTTGGAGCAGCTATCTCTGGTTAAATACTAAAGAAGTTGAAAATGGAGATGGTGTCTTCCAGGTGGTTACTTTCATGATTCCGTAGTAATGTGAGACTGTTAGACCAATTAAAAAGATGTAACTCTTAGTCTATCTTACAAAGAATAGACAAATATTTTTTAATTTCCAGCGACCAGCTTTACCACCATTTTAGACATTTTAAGATTTATAGAAGATCAATCTTTTGAAAATCGCTTTTTGATATGTCCGGATGTCCCTGTAAACTAAAGGTTTACAAGTAGAATTTAGCGCAATAATATCGACATTTTTCGAGGTGAAATACTAGACCTAATATTGAGCGGTGGCGTTAACGCTAAAAGATCGACAAGTTGGTGGTGGAAAGGAAACTCTGTCATTACATATCGAGGGCTTTGCGTTAAACGGTTGTAACTAAAATTGGTATTTTTTTAACCAAGGTTAATCACCTCGCCATAATGTCTTTATAAACGTTAAATCTTTTTTTTCTTGGTAAACAATGGAAATTTAGGTGCCATTGCTCGTTCTGAGCAATGGCACCTAAATTTGCATTGTTTACAAAATGGTCAAAATGGCCCCTGGTTTTAGTGTATCAGTTTAGAATACAGTTAGGGTCATTGGGTTAAATACCATACGATCAAACAGAAAATTCAGCTATTGAAGAATGCTCAATCCGTTTGCAAAACGTAAACACAGCAAAACTCCCGTTAGAAAGAATTCCGTCATCTGATACATGTAATCGCATTTAATAACATAAACCCTGTCCCTGTCCCACATAAACGAATCTGCATCAGACGAGTTTGAAAATATCACGTCAAAAGTATGGAAACTCTCTATAAATGAAAGAACAATTAAAGAAAAGGTAAAGTTGAAAAAGTTGTGGCAAAAGACGAAAATGCCCATCATGAGCAATTTCTTCTTTCTTCACAATGTTTTCAAAGGTCATCTGCTGCAGAGTCGTCAGAACAAGTGTGTATGCGGGAACTGTTTAAGTGTTGTCGTCATCGAATTAGATTAACTCAAATCGTACTCAAGAATATAGCATTATATAATGTGCCAACTTCGACATTCCGAGGTTTTGAAATTAGTTACATTAATGTTAAAAATTAATAACAATTATGTACACAATTAATGACAGTAACATTAAAATTGATTACAGTAGGGTTAAAAGATAATTCCAATTACGTACAATATTAATTACAATTACGTTTAATTGACAATTTCAATAAAATTAGAGAAAAAAATTCCAATAATTTATCTGTTGTCAAATCCGTGCTCCAGAATCTTATATACTGTTTGTACAACAATATTGCGAACGGTGGATAACCTGATAAGTCTGCGCAGATGATGGTTATCAGAATCCCCAAGGTTGTTTGATTTCGTATTGGTTGGCTAATTAACGACGTGAAAGTATCGGCGCTTAGAAATCGGTGCATGCAATGTAGCATGTAAATAGTGTTCGAATCGTGAGAATACAACAGTTTATTTTTAAACGACCAAGCCCCTGGAACCGTTGAGAACAATATAAAATTTAATTATTTTTAATCTTAAGGGAATAGCAGAGAGATTACTAGTCACAGATAACTCATTTCTACAATTATATTACATTGTTCTAGATACGAAGCGTAATTCGGGTTATCGTATCCTTATTTAACTTCAATTCCGTGGGGAATTCAAACGAATTGTCCTGCCGAAACAACTCATTTGAGTACCCACAATATAGGTTCCGTCCATATTTCTATAGTTTATGCGGGGATTAAGTCTGTTAAACCAGCTTTATCTTGGTCTGTTTTTTAAAAGTAAAACGGGATAGATGTCTAGATAGGGTTCATCTAGCTGTATCGACAGGGGACGAGATGAAAACATCCTTTCGATGAAACGTAATTGACAAGATAAATGAGATGATTATAATCTTCAACGCAATGAAAACAATAATTGATAGCTACTGTGTCTTTTTCTCCAAAACAACATATTTAAAAATATTAAGACAAATTCAAAATGCAAATGATAATCGGCAGAGAGACTGTCCTTGAAGAATGAGCACACAGGCCAGTCTCTTTTTTAACAAATTTTCAAATAAACAGTTTTTTGTCGCTATATATTGTATTATTGCAGGACTTGTAGAACAAAAAATATTTTGAATATAAAGAAAGAATTGTAATAGAAACAGATCCAGACACATTGTGTTTTACAGATATCGTTCTATTAACGTTTGGATCAGTGTTCACCTTTTCCCACCTGCACACGCATATATATATATATATATATTTAACAATTAAGCTGTCTTTTTATTGAGATTTTCCAGGTTTTTGGCACTAGTTTTTCAAAGTCGTCTGCTACAGAATTGTTGTAGGTGGGAAAGGGTTAAGCAAGACCGGACTGAATATCTTACATTAACTCCGTATTAAAAGGATGTCATTTTTAAACAATGATAAGTGTTTCTAATAATTACTTCAGGTCATTAATTAGGAATATAATACCAATTATAAATTTGATAATATTTTATAATGTTGTTTCATTTGTGGAGCTGCAATCTGCAAAAAGAAATACAAAGTGTTAGTTTGACATGTAACACATTACCATCAACACATGTAGCACTTTCAGTTGACGCGGCCGGCTTTAAATTATGAGGGACCTCATCATTTAGATTATGCCGACTCAAGGAATTCGGGGTTAACCGTAACAGTCCTAAAGGTCAATTATAAAACAAGTTATGAAACGAATTTTACTATTTGTAATTGCTAACAGTTTGGTTAGGTCGGGTAGAGAGCGACTTCGGTCCCAGAGAGGGCAGAGTTTGCTTGTTCGATTAACGTTGCAGTTTGGTATGACCGTTGATCATAGGTGCGCATTGAACATTCTTACATTTTGGCGATTTCCAAATTTTGAATTCATAGACTGAGAGAACGAAACTTATATTTCATTAAAATGTTAACGAAGCTGTTTAGTTTATTTATTTATTTCGCGAAGACGAACACTAAATCATAGTGTCATAATTATTTATCTCTTTCCAACGAACAATAAATCTGCAGCGGGTGATTTTGAAAACGTCTATGCAAAATTATGCAAATCATTAAAAATAAGACTTTTATTATTAAGTTGCTTATTATAAGCAATTTCTTCTTTTTTGCCATACTGTTTTCAAAAGTTGTCCGTTAGAAATGCGTCAAGATTCGTGTGAAAGTCAAAACTTCACTATCTATGGATATGTTTTATAAATATATCCCCTGTTACAACTTTTCAAGGTACGTTTATCAATTTGTTTCAGTTTTTAGACCGAATCCTCTTAAGCTCTTATGCATAAATCCTTAAATATCTAACCATACAAAAAAGGGCATAATTGCAACAGCAATATTTGTGTTAACCCCTTCCCTCATATGACAATTCTGCAGCAGACGACTTTGGACATATCTTGTCAAAAAATAGAAAATATCTATAATGGAATGGATAACCTATGGCTACAAGTGGAAAACATTTTGCAATAGGAGAAATTGCTGGTTTTGAGTAATTTCTTTTTTTGTTACTATGTTTTCATACCTGCAAAATCCGTCTGTTGCAGAGGCGTCAGAAAGCGTCTATATGAAGGAAAGGCTTAATTAATCTCTTTCTAACAAACAATAGATATGCAGCAGGGGATTTTGAAAAAGCCATAAAGTTTTCAAAAGTTGTCCGTTATAAATGCGTCAAGATTGTTGTGAAAGAGTTGAGTCAAAACTTCACCACTATCTATGGAAATGTGTCCATGTTCAAACATTATGTTTCGTAAATATATCCTCTTTTACAACTTTTCAAGGTACGTTTATCAATTTGTTAACCTCTCATGCATAAATCCTTAAATATGCGGTCATTAACACCTTCATCAATTTAATGGACGCGGACATTAGCCCCTTCACTAATTGATGAAAGCGGACATTATCCCGTTCGTATGCGGACATATTCACCTTCATATGATTGCTGAAAACGGACATTATTCCCTTCAACAGATATAAATAAAAAACATCTATGTAATCTGCACTGGATTAACCCTTTCCCTTTTCCACATCCACGATACCCAAGACGACATTGACTACACCAAGGCAATAGTATGGAAAGTCCCTATTCTAATTAGTGAACTTAGTAGAAAATGTTGTGAGAAAAGGAGATATAGCTAGTTTTAAGCAATAACTCTTTCTATCTCAATATTTTCTTAAGTCCTCTGCTGAAATCGTTTTGATATTTTTTCTCGCAATGAACATTATCGAATGGTAAAAAGACATGATAAAGAAGAACAACAGCTAATCACGTTTTTACAATATACTTCATTTTCAAATATGAATTACAGATTTAGAAACAAGTATATTTCTTCGAATAAGCACAATGAATAGCACTAACTATAAAATAAGCACAGGGAAAGAACACAGCCAAAGCTTTTTCACTTCATCTATCTATACATTCTTAAGTTACTTCGAAAGAGTCTACTGTTAGAACCAATACTGTTTAAGAACTCTGAAAGGGACTTATGTTTTTTAATGTACTGGCTACACAATGTGTGAAGAGTCTCTTGATGTTTGACTACTGAAGGTTTACACCTCTGCGTGAAAGTCTGGCCCATCTGATGTCTGAGAATGGCGTTCTTCTTGGTAGGCATGTTGTCTGTCTGAGAATGTCTGTTTCTACCATCGCATCCTTCTCAAGGCACTGGAGAACAGTCCAAAGTGAGGGATTCTTGTGGCCAACCAACCTACTGAAACCATTATTCCAAACCTCACAGGCATTGTTAGTTAGCGCTTGACCCGTCAAGGTGGCAAGGTTAACGTTCCAAGTATTTAAAGGTAATTATAGGAAGACTGTTAATTGGGGATTAAAAGGCAAACTGTTAAACACAAAACAATTGTGGATTAAATATTTTTAATGGAAAACCGATAATTGTTCAATTATGAAAATATATGTATAAGCAAACTGTTGTTCAAAGGGGCTAATGTCCGCCATGTTATAAATGATGAAGGGAGAATGTCCGCGTGTGAAGGGGCTAATGTCCGCCATGCACAAACTGACGAAGGGGACAATGTCCGCCATGTGCAAAAAACGAAGGGGAGAATTTCCGCCTATGCACTTTTTAAGGAAGGGGCGAATTTCCGGAGGGGCTAATGTCCGATTTTGGTTAACCCATTCCCTCATACGACAATTCTGCGGCAGACGACTTTGAACATATTTTGTCAAAAAATAGAAAAACTTAATAATTGAATGGATAACCTATGACTAAAAGCGGATAACATTGTGGCAAAAGGAGAAATTGCTCGTTTTGAGCAATTTCTTCTTTTGTCACTATGTTATCATAGGCGTCACAGGCGTCACAAAGCGTCTTTATGAGGAAAAGGGTTAAAACGTGTTAAATTTATATTAGAGTACAGAAATTTCGACATTCTTACACACTACTCGTTCTTCGCACAGTTTCTGGGAGATTTTTTTTCGAGGGGGAAAATACGATGTAATTGTCCCATGAACCCGATTATCGTATCTCACTTGTCGTATCACTAAGGAATTAAGTTCAATTGGTTTAACCTAATTATACGTAATCGAGTTCTCCCTCTTCCAGTTCACCAACTAAAGGTTGCACAATACTACTTGATCACAGGAACCGACATGGCTGTACCTTTACTCGGAAACCCTTCGTGTAATACGTAGTACATGTATATATCTAGCTTTATTCGTATATTTTCTTACATTTACAAAATGAAGGTTGCACAATACTACTTGATCAAAGAAACCGACATGGTTGTTCTCAATACTCGAAAACCCTTCGTGTAATACGTTGTATATATCTATCTTTATTCGTATACTTTTTTACATTCACTAAATAAAGGTTGCACAATACTACTTGATCACAGAAACCGACATGGTTGTTCTCAATACTCGAAAACCCTTCGTGTAATACGTTGTATATATCTATCTTTATTCGTATACTTTTTTACATTCACTAAATAAAGGTTGCACAATACTACTTGATCACAGAAACCGACATGGTTGTTCTCAATACTCGAAAACCCTTCGTGTAATACGTTGTATATATCTATCTTTATTCGTATACTTTTTTACATTCACTAAATAAAGGTTGCACAATACTACTTGATCACAGAAACCGACATGGTTGTTCTCAATACTCGAAAACCCTTCGTGTAATACGTTGTATATATCTATCTTTATTCGTATACTTTCTTACATTCACTAAATAAAGGTTGCACAATACTACTTGATCACAGTAACCGACATGGTTGTACCCAATACTCGAAAACCCTTCGTGTTTACGTTGTATATATCTAGCTTTATTCGTATACTTTCTTACATTCACCAAATAAAGGTTGCACAATACTATCGATATGGTTGAACCCTTACTCGGAAACCCTTCGTGAACTAAGTGGTATATAACTATCTTTATTCGTTTACTTTCTTACATTCACCAAAGAAGATAAAAAAAAAAAGCTCTATTTTCCATTATATAAACAGATAATACTATTAAGTCACAATGATTCAATAACACAGGGAATATAGAGAGAGGGAACGATGGAGTTTGTTTTAAAAAAGAAAAAACACCGATCGTCATATAATTTTGATATAACGCAACACTATGGAACTGGTCCAGACATGTATGCAACTACATAGATTGTTATAACATCTCTGTATACCTCATTAGTCTGTATTTGTTATATGAAAACACACATGCTAAGATACACGATGAACAGATTATATTTGATAAAATACCCGGATGTAAACATAGCAAACATGTATATGTGTGCACAAAGGGCAAGGTTCAGGTTGAGTTAGTAAAGTTATACATGTACATGTTACATAGTTTTCTTGTATCTTAGATATAACGTGGACAGGTATGCAGTTTGAATGCGACGTATCAAAGGCGTTCGAACGAGTTTGGCATCAAGGTCTCATTCATAAGCTATCATCCATCGATACTGTTGGTTCCCTTCTTCATTGGTTCTCCTGAACCCCTCGGTGGTGTTGTGGTGGAGCGTCTGCCTCGGGTGCAGGAGGTCGCGGGTTCGATTCCCTACCGGGCCATACCAAAGACTTTACAAATGGTGGTAATGGCTGCCCTGCTTGCCGCTCAATTGTGTGGGGTTAGTATTACGACTGACTGGATGATGTCAGGATAAATGGACCAGTATAACTGGTAACTAACCTAGGAAACGCCGTGATATAACTGAAATAGTGTTGAAAGCGGCGACAAACACAAATAATTTAATTATTGGTTCGCCTGTTATGTATCTGATCGCAAACAACGGGTTATCTTACCAAACTTTGCTTCAAGCATCCCCACTTCATGTATCAACGCTGGTGTGTCTCAAGGATCTATCCATGGAATGTTACTCTTCCTCATGTTCATAAATGACATTGTCAATGCCGTTGAAGCAAATATTCGCCTATTCGCAGATGACACCAGTCTTTACACAATATATTGATTTCAGTCAAATGTGCTGAACTCAAGAAAATAGATATTATAGTCAAAGTTTAATAACTGTTCAAAAGTTGTCTTGAAATATTAGAATCATAATTCTTGGAAAACATTAGAGTAATAATTTCACTTTCCAATACCATAAACATCTAAATACTGATCATGTATGCTTCCTTTTTAAAGGGTAGACATACCCCTAGTAAGCCAAATTTTGTACATTTTCATGACTTTCAGTTGACAGTTTTTCAACATTTACTGCCAAAATAGTTTTGAACTACTTATTTCTTACTGTGTTGTCACTATTAGAAATATTTGCACAACTTTCAACGTTTCAAAAAACAGTTTCTTAGTAGTGGTCAATATACTTAACTATATGTCTCCTGAGTTTCTCACACAAATACCACACTACATTGTTTAATGTGGCTACCTTTCTACATATACCTTATAACCAATTGATAGAAGACGAGTACAGCTACTCAGAAGGAAGTGACAAATACTTAAAAGTCCCGAAATATTGCTAGTGTACATACGCAATCAAGTTACATTCAAGTACTTAACACTTTATATTAATTTAAGTTATCTATTAAAATTGTTGCAAATTGCTCATTATGATCCTTCATGCAAATACTCATGTATTGTTTGTCAACTGTGTCAGGTATTGTTTTTCAACTGTGTAAAGTTTTATGTATATCCTTCAGGCACTTACTCAATGTTTTCTAAATTCCTCTGCCACAAATTCGTCAATGTTTATACACGCCTTTACAAAACAGATACGAAATACCACATGTTAGTCTTAGTTATAAGATAAATACATCCATACATAAACATACTTAATGATGTTCCTTACATAATCACTGTTCTTATACATGCTTTAAAGAAAAGTAAACGTAGATAAAGGCTAAAATATAGGTTGTTGTCAATCTAATTATATAGGTTGTTGTCAATCTAATTATATGAGACGTTCCAGGAGAAAATCAACATTATGGTCTCTGCGTAATGTAGCGATGCAATCCGCGCAGTATAATCCGGGCCGACACATTCCGTCTCAGGGAGATAGAGGAATAGAGTAATGATTCCTGAAACAGAAAATCAGAAAATCCACAGGAGGCGAAAAGTGTCTGTCGGGATTAGCTTGCGCGGCATGCTTAGGCTGCTCCGGGTCGATACTTTACACAGAGTCCACACTGTTGGTTTTCTCGCGATACGGCTCATATCAATATATCTGCGTAATGTATCGACCAGATCAGCCTGCGCTGTCCGCGCAGACTGATCCGGCCGATACATTCCGTCTAAGGGGGGTAGATAGAGTAATGATTCCTGAAACAGAAAATCCACAGGAGGCGAAAAGTATCTATCCGGGTAAGCCTGCGCGACATGGTTAAGCTGATGCGGGTCGATACTTTACGCAGAGTCCACACTGTTAGTTTTCTCGCGATACGGGTTCGAAACCGGGTGTCCCGGGTTCGATTCCCAGTCGCGGCAATTCGGTCATGGTGGAGTGCTCTTGGGCAAGGCACATTTTCTAGCCTAGTACTGGTTTGTTCACCCAGGGATCATGAATAATTAAATTTAAATGCGCGCTAAATGACCTTAGCTGTCGATGCGCCGTAAAACAATATACATTCATTCATTCTCGCGATACGGCTCATATGTACAGTTTACAAGTTAATTCGGATTCACTGTTTTACTCGGGTCTCACAAGTGTCAATACCATTTCAGTTATAACGTGATGACAGTACACTTGTCCATGATCGGCCATTGCAATTTTGAAATGAAAAGTAATTACCATCATAACGAATTATATATTATTCCGACAGGATGACATCGATACCGGAAAAATACGAAATAAGGACATGGACAGTGGGCAATTATGACAAACTGGCATTAAAACATCGGCACTATAAAATTTGTTCACAATGCCTAATATCAACCCTAAGCATCACAGCACATCCCATGATTTGGTATGTCTGTTTCATAGGCCGTTCACATTTTCCTACAAACATGTTCTTACACATATTTTCCTACAAACATGTTCTTACACATATTTTCCTACAAACAACTTCTCCTTTCAAAGATTTCGAAGAAATTTCATAGGAATGTCCTTTACGTAGTCCTGTTTGACGTTTTTTTTCAAGGAAGATCTTTAATTGCTGCGGAATCAAAAAAGGAGTTGATGTCAAAACTTAAAAACTATTTTCGTCCAAAAGTTCTTGCCCGATTGGGGTGACCCTCTACCACGTTTGAATACATTATTCCGATCCGGCCGCCATGGGTCGGAGCTTATTTTCCTGTAAAGAGACCATTAAAAACTTTACAAAGCTTCTTGTTAAAAAGTACGAAAAATATTTAAACATAAATGTTCTTTGAGTTATCCTATAGTAAGTTTTTGAAAAACTTGGCGACGGGGCTTATTTTCATTATATATGTTGGCATCATGAAGAAGTTTATTTTCAAATATAAATTAAATAGGCCACATGACCTGTGTGAAAAACAAAATACACAAATAAACATTACAATTGACATAGCAAGTGGAGCACATTTACCCATTTACAAGTACAAAAATTCGTAAGAGGTAACATGTCGTTTCATACGGAGAAGGTGTTGTTCAAACGTAATAGCATATCCTTATCACCACTTTATATATACATGCTTAACAGGCAATACAATTTAATATAACACAATACAATACAATACAATACAATACAATATCATATAACATAACATAATACAAAATAATATGATACAATATGTCCATTACAGGCAAGGTGCATATTGACAAAAGTGTGACACATTCACAACATAAAATGTAAAGACAACACAACATTTTTTTTATTTACAACTTATTTGTACATTTTACATTACCATTACAAACCATATCTTAATTGAAAAGCTTTCATTACATATGTACATAAATTTCTAAGTTTATAAACATTAGTGCATTCGAAAAGTTGTTTTAGTTTATACATGCTAGGATTGGACCAATAATACTTAGAAATAAATCTTTTTCGGAAGTCAGAATATAAATTGCATTCAGTCATAAAATGGTATTCGTCTTCCATCTTATTACATGTAATACATTTTCTATCTTCACGTGGGATACTGTTTGGGCGATGCCACCTAACAGTTTCAATATAAAGATTATGTGATGAGAGTAGTAACTTTGACATTGCTGCAATTAAATTATTACTGAAATTACAATTTAGATAAAACTGAAAGTTGAAAGGGACAATGGATTTGAAGAAGGTACTGCGTGGTGAATTATCAATTCTTGCATTCCAATTCTGTACATTATTATCACGCAATCGTTGTTTAAAATGACTCATAAAAGCAGTTTCGTTACCAACACCCTGAGCTAACCAAACTTCATAAAAACCCAATGATGACAATAACTTCTTAAGTAAAGAAACCCACGACACTTTATTTGGATGCAACTCTTCATCAGATTTTAGAATTTCGTACATAATTTTACAATACTTTAAATCATCACTATTTTTATTTTTAACCAATATTTTACAATTCGAGTATGTCTATTGTAGGCTAGGGCAAATCTACCTAAGACGCCGTAAACAAAATCATTTTGTGTACAACGTTTTACGTGTAAAATACGTTTGCAATATTGTGTGTGAATACGTTCGACACTATTTGCCTTATGGAAACCCCATACTTCACTTGAGTAATTCAAAATGGGTAAAATCAACTTGTCAAAGAGATCAAGTCTATGTTTCACGCTGACATTAGGAAAATTATATAAGTATTTATTTAGTCTAAAAATAGCTTTTTGTGCTTTATCAGCGAGATTTGCCTGTGTTGTATTAAACGAGCCACCTGAAGAAAAGACAACACCTAGATAAGAAAGAGACTTGACTATCTCAAGATTTTCCCCATTAAATGTAAACTTTAGATTCCTTGGCAAAGCAGCGCCTTTGCTGAAAATAATTATTTTAGTCTGTACATTTATTTTTAGTTTCCACCTACCACAATATGTATTCAAGCTTTTTAATCCATTTTGCAAACCTTCCGCCGAGTTAGAAAATACAACAATGTCATCAGCGTAAAGTAAAATGAACATTTTTGTCATATACATATCTATACCTTTAAAACCATCTAATTCTAGGTGTTCTTCGATGTCATTAATGAACATTGAAAACATAAATGGAGACAGAGATTCGCCTTGGCGTACGCCTAAAAAGCACGAAAACTCGTTACTTAATCTATTATTAAACTTAACACGTGATTTAACACTACTGTACATACTTTTCAGAATTATCATCATTTTACCGCGAATACCGAGTTTTATAAGTTTAGACCACAGACTATTTCGTTCAATAAAATCAAAAGCTTTGCTGAAATCTATAAAGCTACAATATAGTTTTTTACCTTTATTTATCATATGCGTAATTATACCATGAAGTACGAAAATATTGTCAGTAGTGCTCATACCACTGCGAAAACCCGCCTGGGCCTCGATGTATACATTGTAACGTTCAGCCCGTGAAGTCAAGCGGTTATTTAAAATACGTGTGAAAAGTTTACCCAATACACTCAATAAAGTTATACCCCTATAATTTTCAGGGTTACGAATGGACCCTTTCTTATGAAGAGGTATTATGTATCCTTCTGACCATGTTTCTGGAAAATAACCAGTTTTGAAAATAACATTAAACAGTGATTGTAAATAAGGGGTTAGTACAGTATTTCCATATATAAAATATTCATTTAAGAAATTATCCGGACCTGCACTTTTACTGAGTTTTAGTTGTTTAATACCTTTATTAATCTCTGATATAGTAACGTCGACATCCAATTCATGAAACATAACTTGGAATTCGTCGCGTTCAAAACGTTCGTTGAAATAAATGATGTCCTCATCGGCTTGAAAAAATGGATCTTCAGGATTGTTTACTGCTTTGAAATATACTTCAAAAGATGACAAAGGTATATCTGGAGATTTTACATGAGCTGACTGTTTTAACATTTTCCAGTAAAGTTTGGCATTATTTTGTCTGTATTGCTCCAAAATTTTTGTTCTATCGTCTAGATATCTTTTTTTACAGGTTTTTATCGTGCATTTATATTTAGATCTGGCCTTTACGAGTAACAATCTATTTTCATTTGAAGGACAACTACGATATTTGTTTAAAAAGCGTAAAAACATATCTCTTTCTTGGAAACACTCATCTGTAAACCAGGGGTTATTACCCGACCTCGTTTTGTTATAATTATTATCATTTGTATGCACAATAGATTTAAACAAACCATCAGTAACATTGTTCAAAAGCTCAGAAAATTGGGTTAAACTGGAATCTACACCACCATCCGTCGAGCAGTTATTGGTAAAAATAGTCAATGTGCTTAGTTCATCAACAAATATATCCGTATTTATTGTGTTTACAAAATTATTAGCTAGATCATTTCTCCATCTATATTTAGAATTTATCTCGTCATGTTCTACAATCTTGTCACGTGATAAAGATGAAGCGTCAATATTAATGTTCTTTTCAAATGTATACTCAATTAAACAATGGTCAGATAAAGAGTTCGGATCATTAATTTTAAATGAAGTAATATGATCAAAAATCGATTCGGACACTAACACATAATCCACCAAACTGCATCCTCTCGATCCTACAAAAGTAAATTTGCCAACACCGGAATCGTCACCACAACGACCATTCAAAATGCGTAAACTAGTTTGTTTACAAAAATCTATCAATGCATTGCCATTACTGTTGGTATGACCTTTATCCTGAGAAAATCGTGGACGAAATACGTCATCTGTGTAATCATCAGGTAGTAAAAGTAAATCGTTATCTAAATCAGAATCAAAACAGTCGGAACTATCCGATGTACGGCTATTAAAATCACCTGATAATAAAATGTTACACTGACCGTCTGTATAGCTATGAATCAGTAAGATCGAGTTTAACAATCTGTCAAAAATACTTTGATCCTGTAAATTAAATCTACCGCTACTCTCTGGTACAACATAACATAAACCAATAAATAAGTCATTATCAAGAAAGAATAAATTTCCATCCAACCTAATCCATAAAATATCATCTTCGCTTTGGAAAAACAAACTTTTGTCATTCACATATGTATCCTTTATATAAATAATGATTCCACCGGAGTCACGTTTAGAGTTCTTACTTTTTTGTCTATTTAAACAAAACTGTTGAAAATCGGGTACATTTAAGTCAATAGATTCATTTGACCATGTTTCTGTAAACATCACTATATCATTTTTATCAAATATGGACATAATTTCTGGAAAATGCAGTTTATTACAATATTTAGACACTAAACACTGTATATTTAAAACAGCAATTTTAAGTTTCACCTTCTCCTGCCATTTCTAACCCGGATCTATACATGCTGAAGTCGTGCATTCGCCACTGATAGTTGAGTTTATGTTTTCACAGGGAATTTGTTGTTGACTACGCGCACTATTACCACGGTTAACGGAAACTGATTGTGCCCGACGTGGGCCCGATCGTTGTCTGGTTGTTGATCTAGGCGTGTGGGAACCATCCTTACCCTTTGGTCCCTTCTGGTGTTTTAAGTTTATAGGTTTAGTTTTTGAATTAGTGTTTGGTTTAGGGGCGTTTCGTGTTTCCTGTAGTTTGAAGACGGAAGGTACCGTCGTCTCGCGCGACTGTGAGAAGTCTATCACCATGTCCGTGTAATCACTTTTGGGTAATGCCGTTGAATTGTTTGCATTAGGTGCTGTTTTTGGTGGATTTCCGGAAATATCCGATGTCGCGATATCTGACGTCATAACGATGTCTGCCGTGGCAACAGGTCTACCATGGAATTGATTTCCTTGATAAAGAGTCGGCGAAATGCTTTCTGAAGCAACGACGTTGTTTGTCATGACATCCAGCACCGGAAATGCTACTAACCTCGACTGATTTAGTACTGTGTGCCAGTCGGGAAATTCGTCACGAATCACGCGGTTGCCACACATAAGTTTTGCCGGTAAACTATACGCACACTGGACCCAGGATTCTCTTTCTTGACGTCTTTGTATTGGCCCCATAGACGTTTTCTGGCATCAACTATTTCTTTAGGCAAATCTCGGTCAATAGAATAACCAGGGCAATGTTTAAGTGTTTTTGCGTTTGACATGATATGGTCTACATCGTTGTAATTCATAAAATTTGCAATGATGGGCCTATTATAGTTTTTTTGATCATCCTTTATAGAGCCTAGCCTGTGTACGCGAGTTATTATTATTTCCGTTGTGTCGATCTGTAGTGTGTGGGATAAAAATTCCAGTAGTAATACCGAATAATTTTCAAAACGACTATCTTTTATCCCTCGAAATATTAAATTGTTTCGTCTGCTACGCGCCTCAATGTCCACGGATTTATACGAGAGTGTTTCAAAAGTGTTGATTGCTGGTTTGTGACTGATGAAATACCGTTAATCTTTTCACAGGCTGTTTGCATGTAATTGTTTGATATTGATATGAGTTCACGTGTACTAGCCTGGTCCACTTTCAAATTCAATATTTCTTCAAAAATCATCGACAATTTGGTACTATCACTTGCTTTTTCGAAGTCATCTCCTGTAGGAATAGAACTAGCACTTGTTGTATGTCGCTTTCGTTTGCCTTTATTATTGGCCGTGAACTCCCAATCGTCTGTTTCACCATCTTGTTCTAAGTTTACCTGAGAAAATTTGGTCGCCATCTTGTTTAGTGTTCAGCAAGAAGCACGAGAAATTTGATGCATTCGTATTCTCTAAATACAGTAGTGTTTTTCAATTAAATGTACAATAAATGTACAAAGAGAGATAGTTCAATCAATAATATGTGTATTTACCTCTTTAATTAAATCAAAACTCCTTTCCTTTCCAAAATAAATAAATTTTCACTTGGAGCTCATCAAACCCGTTACCACCCTGCGCCATCTTGCATACGTCATAAAGTGAAAATTAAAAACATAATTTTGATTGAACAATAGCACTGACCCGATTTGAAAATAATTTGCCAAAAATATTCCACTATTAAAATCATGACGGTTCAAGTTATTCGAATGCGTTGAAAATCATAGGTGACAAAGGACGGTGCTTGTTGTTTTCCTTAAATGTACATGTATATATTGTGAAAACTTTAAACACAATCTTCTAGGTGAAAAGCACAGGGCATATTTAAAATTAATTTGGCACAATTGTACTTTGGGTGAGAAGACCCTCTACCAAGAGTGTTGAACTTATTCCGGTCCTTTGAAAAACATGGTCACCAGGGGACCTTGCTATTTTTCTTAATTGTATAGAGTAAGTTAACATTGCAAGTTATGTATGTTCTATTAAATCAGGTGAGCGATATAGGACCATCATGGTCCTCTTGTATCTAGGGAATAGGTTGTTTACAACAGTATAACAATTATACGAGATGACAGCATAGTTATCCTTGGTGAGTAACAATTACTATGACAACTAGAACAGGAATCGTGCATGCTCAAGGGCACTCGGAAAAGAACACAGCGGCAAACAATATCGAACCTAGTACGTCCAGTCCCAAATCCCCGATACCAAACACTCGAGTAGTTCGCATCCAATATACTTATCCTACTAAACTTGAGGGATTATTTACTGACTTTAATGCCGAACCCAGACTGCTCTGATTGAAAATTCCTGGTAGTACGTTTTCTGTCCACTTGACTTCTAATGCATTTGTGGAAAAAATATGTATCGTATATATGTACACAAAAATGACGTTCTTGTTTCTATTTGTTGGATGGCAAAGATTGCAGGAAATGTAAATACCTGATGTATGTTATACATGCCAAAGTTTAAAGGTCAAAACGTCAAGATGACTAAGATCTAGAAACAAAAAACAATCATTGAGGAAAAAATTATGTTGAGCTAAACATAAGTGAATTCAGAGATCTATAGATATATTGAATAATTGTTTTTCTTTTTGTAAATATCAACACAAAAGACGGTTGTCCCGTATCCTATTAAGTGTACATGTATATATATGTGTCATTCTATTTAACCGTTTGTAATGCTGATTTTGGTAAACCTCATGATTTTGTTCTAGTACAAACTGGGAGAAATAAAGAAATTGAGGTCGTTCCTATTCCTACGACGGAATACAGACATGTTTACCCAATTGTTCGGGTTAACGTCCTAGAAATCACTATTTAAACAATTTACCAGAAAGAAAATGCGAATGTATTTAAAAAGAGAAGGTGTTTTAATTTAGGTAATTATGTGTAAACAGACTAGGAAAAGGTAAATTCCAAAGCACTTTGTGAGGGGAAAAGAAGTTTATTTTTAAAACTATTTTTGGACTGTATGATACACACATTTGGATGATTAATGATTATTGCCATTGGTAGCTATTGGTAGTATTCGTATGCAGGAAGAACTATTGAATAAAATAAGACGTCTACTGGTTCGTGCAATAGTTTTAATTATTCCCATATCATGGTGAATTAGTTGGTTGTTGGACCGTCTATGATTGAAATTGAAATGTTTGAACGCCGTGCTTTCAGGTTAGATGTAATCAAATATCAATACGAGACTGGAACAAATGCCTTTTCACTAATCTTTTCTATTCCAGGTTCTGTCAACAGACACCTCGTGTATTTATATAATCGCTTTAGCATAACGCATACATATGCTGACAGCACGAACATATTAAGCAGAACAATACTAAAATAAATAGGAAATAACAAACAACTATCGGAGATATTGAATATCTTGCTCTGAGGTCAAATGAAATAAACTACCAATGTAAAAGAAGAGTACGTGTACAATAGTATTATGATTTCCAGGTCCATATTCAAGAATGCTACCTGCAAACGTTCAAACTTCCTGATTCGAAACATAATATTGCCCTGACTCAAACGACCTTTTGCAAATATATGTACTTTTATATTATGTTACAATATTTCGTTATTAATTACATATATACTGTCATTAAATAAACCCTTTCAGCGTCAATGGTTATATAAAGTATTTTTGCTAAAATATATAACATATATATATGCATGTTTATATATAACATACAAGAGAAAGTTGATGCAACGTATCAATGTCGCCGGAAATCCATACTGCAGTTATGAATAACACTTACATTATAGGAGTTGAAAATTCAGTTATCAACTGAGGGGCATATTGGAACATCAGGGGTGGGGTCAAGAGAAAAGGTATTATAACTTGCATTTGTGTTGTCAACGAAGTGAATGTCCTTCATTGAAATATAATTGAAGCCTTTCATTGTTTATGATCAATCTCCATTCTAAGGTAGGTTTACCATATACACAGCCAACTAATTACTGATCATAAACAGTTATGGCAATGAGTAATCTTGACAATTATTAGTCTTAGTATGTATACAGCGCTTTCATTAAGGAATAATTATAAAATTTATTTAAAAAATTCCACATACACTTTTTAAGATTTTTGTCAGAATATTTGGATTATATTATTTATCAATAAAACCACAAAGCAGACAATTTAGGATATGCATGCAATAGCACGTCATTTTACCTTTCCCCTATTTAAGTCAACATTGGACACCTTTGCAGCAATCTACTTTTAAAACAATGAGAAAATGGTTAAATCGCTGAAGACATGAGTTTTCTCTTTTTCTCAAAGTGATATTAGCTTGGCATCCTAATTATATCATACTTTGACAAAAGTAAAAATGTAGTCCAATATTTATAAATTAGACCACCCTGGAAATATAATATCAGCTTAACAGTAACATTTCATTGAAATTGTTATAGAACTTCAAACTTAATTTCGAACATAAACTGAACCCTACAACATGTTAATTTATTGTAATTCTTTCCTTCCTTTTTCATAATGAAAAAAAAAAAAAAAATACTCATGTTTTAAAATTATATAATGATGAGCGCCCTTGTGTCAATGGTGCATAACAATATGCAGAAGCAAAATGTCTGTAGGGAATCTAATGACACATTTAAAATTGTCAAGGACAAAATAAGTTTGTACGAAAGACCCGATGCGTTTCTTCTTTGCATAGTTGTCGTTCTTTACACTCTCTTTATTGTTATTTTCTTCATTTGTTTCGAACCAAATAAACTTTTTAAATGACCTATAATTAACTATTTGTAAGTGAGTGTAAAGAACGGCTCTCTGCAAAGGAGATTGATCTTCGGTATTCGCTAGTTACGTGATCAACAGTTTTAGCTTAGAAACAGTTCATATTTTAGATATACATGGATAAACATTATTAAATGCATTCTTCACAAATCAAGACATCTCTTTGAACATGAAAATAACATTCAGTAAGTTGAAATTGATATTAAAAGGAGAATTCGACGTGATTTTCATCTCGATATTGACACATAACAGTCTGCTGCAAGTCTAATAGGGACTGTTTTGTCTTCGTAAATAAAACAAAAAAACACAAATGCGAGTCAAAATAAAGCAAATACTTAAAATATCGGAATATTCATTTCATTTTAGATGTGTCATAACTTAATGTTTTTAAACAAACGCATTTGTAATATGTTCAAGCCATTTTAAAAACAAATCTTAAAATAACTCGTTCTCCAATGTCATTTCCGAAAAGCTATTAAAAAATATAAGTCGGGGCTTCTGCCCGGCGACTAATAACATATATCTATTCAGCATTAAATATTACCTACTTATAGCCATTTAACATAATAAAAGGTTCTGTGTAATATCCGTTAGTCTTTCGAGAAATTGGGGTTGGAATATATGGAATATAAAAGGTAATTTTTTAAATCAAGTTGAATTAAAGTTTTAAACGTTTTGAAAACATTGGGAAAAGTAAAAAGAATATCAAACAGCTTGTATATGATTTATGTTGTACAGTAGTTGGTTTTGAAAATATACTGATATCTGCCGTACGCGAGAAAATCAACATTATGGCTTCTCCGTAATGTATCGACACAGATCAGCCTGCGCAGTCCGCGCAGACTAATCCGGGCCGTCACATTCCGCCTCAGGGGAATAGAAGTATAGAGTAATGATTCCCGAAACAGAAAATCCACAGGAGGCGAAAGGTGTCTATGCAGCTAAACCTGCGGAGTCCACAACGTTGATTTTCTCGCGGGACGTTTGTTCTTTTTACAGCTGCATAAATATGCACTGCGTATCAACTGAAATCCCCATTGTTTGCCTTTTCGATATCAAAACTCTTATTTCATGAAATATCAAGTCGCCCTATTTTGAACTTGCGTCTACTTTGGGAAATTCGACGTTAAAAGAGTTAAACTAAAGGTCAGCTATCTCCACAAATGTATCTTAAAAGTTGATGAAAATACATGTGCGTCTATTTATCTGGGACAGATTCAGATCAATACTGAATATCGATTTTAAATTGTTCATAAAGAGCATTGCAAACCTTTGCCACAGTGTTTTCAAAGGTCGCCTACGTCCGGTACGCCACAGTAAGTCTATATATAGGATCTGTCATCAGTTGTCATTTCATATAAAGTTTTATCAAACGAGTTCATGAACTTTGTTATTAAGCGAGCCTTTGGCGAGCTTAATAACAAATTTCTTGGACGAGTTTAATAAACATTTATGAAATGACAACGAATGTCAGATTCTTTTTATCACATGACGAAGCACAAACAGAAAATCGGGTGTTCATGGTAAAAAATAGTCTCAACATGTAATACTTAATAAACTAATCACACGAAAAATGTATTTTTATGACCGATAATGGTCCCTTTACCTCATCCATCTATCGTGAAGTTTGTGTTTGCCGGATACACGTTCTCAGCCATTTTGTAAACATTCGCGGATGAATACAAAAGTAGTGATTCGTTCATGTTATATTACACATGTTACATAAAAAGAAATATGGAATGGGTACAAGCATTTTCATGTGATAAACGACTATATGGAATATGTTTAACTACAGATGTCTGCTGCAGGGTATACATAATTACCAAGACACGTTTCTACCTTGGGAATTTTCAGAGAACGGCAAGACAATATATTTTCAACCATGATATTCATTGATTATTGTAATTGCCTCCATAACATTGGGTTTATGTAACGGAAATGAAAAAAACATGAAGTTTAATCGCATGGAAAAAGTCATTACATGTACATGCTGTCGGGCTAATCCCATATTCGATATAATTATCTCTCATTTTTCTTTTGAGAATCGTCCGATCTGAAAACATAGTTGTACATGTACGTCTGCAAAAATCTAAACAAGGCAATCCGCTAAGGAAAGTCGAGTTGTTAGAGTCGGGGGTTTGAAACGGGGCGTACCGGGTTCGATCTACAGTCGCGACACGGCAGTCATGGTGAAGTGCCCCTTGGCAAGGCACATTTCCTAGCCTAAATACTGGTGTGTTTACCCAGGGATCATGAAAAGAAGCCGCAATATTTCGTTGTACATGTAGAAATAAGAAAAAAGAACATTTAAATCCACCAACATTAGAACAATTCAAACTGTAGACGGTAATGCTGATATAGTTATCCTTTTGAAGAATGTTGTATACTTCAAATTACCTCCCTTTAAGCAATACCAAGTTTTAAACCTTGTGATTCGTATGATTAAGATTGACAAAACATTGAAATTATATGAATGAAAACTATTATTTAAATTAGTAACGACATCAAAATTAAATTTAAGCCAAGATAAATGTTTACAAATTTCGTTAATTGTTTGTAGATACCCTAATGTATAGGTATGAATATAAAATTTATAAATTTATAAACAAATGTTTTCATTTCAACATTTCTAATGTTTTCAACTAAGGCTGTTGACTGTGACACAGGAAACACACATTTCAATATATCAAACATGTTAAAGTAAATTTAATTAAGTATGAACCGTTCTTGTTTGTACTAAAACTAGAAACGGCCGTTTGTGTATAAGTATATTTTCAATATTTGCGATTTTATATTGAGACTAGCTAACCCGGCACAACGTGAACTTCCTCTACCAAATTGGTTGTTGTATGTGGGAAATGGTTAGCTGTTGAACAAGTATTTAAAAGTTTAACTCTGTTAAATATTTGTATTCCCTTTAAATTGTTTATTTAAATCGTCATACATGTGTATTATTAGACAAAGGTGTCAGACCAAATGGGAAAAATCTTTGCTGCACTTAGTTAAATTGTGCGTATTTCAAATTACCTCCCTTTAAGTACTACCAGGATTTTTTTCTTGTGATTCGTATGAATAAGTTTGATAAACATTAACATTTCAACTAGACGGCAAAATTATCTTAAAACAGATATTTCTGTGGTATATATATGTTCATGTCTGCACTTTGCGATGACAATTGTGAAAATGAAAATATATAGTGGGAAACGGTTAGCTGTTGAACATGTATTTAAATGTTTAACTCTGTTATTAGACAAAGGTGTCAGACCAAATGGGAAAAATCTTTGCTGCACTTAGTTAAATTGTGCGTATACTTCAAATTACCTCCCTTTAAGTACTACCAGGATTCGTATGAATACGTTTGATAAACATTAACATTTCAACTAGACGGCAAAATTTATTTTGAAACAGATATTTCTGTGGTTTATATATGTTCGTGTTCGCCAGATTACATTTACCGCGCTCCTCTTGTTTATGGTTTCCGGTTTTTTTAACATACTATCGAACTAATAAAGCGTCTGAGGCAGGTAACCAATTCAGTTTTACTGTTTAGACTAGATACAGTATGAATTTCGCTTGAATAAGAATGTACATACATTCAATTAATATACTGGCCTTTGTCTCTTTTTTTTAATTTGTAAAACTCACAGATGTATATAGAGTGTAAAAGGGATGTTTTAAAAAGTCACCACCTTAAATTAATGTACTTAGTAAGGAAAAAGAGAAATCCAGATATGTGGTCACACTGGCAGGACTAAATATTCTCCTTGTGCTAAATTTCTAGGCATACCTACAGGAAGCCGCCAGGAAATGGCGGAACACCCAATTAAACAAACAAACAAACAACAATCTAAAGTGTACTTTAAAGAAAAGGAATAATTAAATGTTCAATTTGAGCAGTTTCGCGTGTCCTCTGCAATATCAATAGTTTACTACAGAGCTTTCAAACCTGGCATGTATCAGACATGTGTTAACGACGAAAATGACTGCATTACGTTCAACCCTGCTAGCATTGATGATGCACGCTATGAGACTTGCATGCTCCCCTGATATAGTTATATGTACTCTTCGTATAGCTTGGTTAACCCTTTCCCCTTTTACAGACACATTTTGACGCATCTACAGCAGATGAGTTTTTTAAAACATTGTGACAAAAGGTGAAAGTCCTCTCTATGAGCAATTATTCACAATTCCATAAGTACAGTTTCATTTTTAGAGACTTTCTAAATTGTTGCCTATATTTATTCCAATTCGATTGCTGCATACTTGATGTATGTAGGAAAAGACTGGCTGCAAAATTCTTAAATGTCCACTTTGAATGGACACTTTTCATGTAAGATTCCATTACATAAGTCACCACATTGTGGCACAAAAAACAATATACCCATTCCGGTCATCTTTCACAGATTAGGGTGGATAGATGCCCGGTTTGTGAATTGTGACTTGTTTTAAAAACCAGTTGGGACTAATTCAATGGAATCAAAACACAAAACGACATAAAACTTCAATGACACATGCCTCCTTTATTGAAGTCATTCGGACATCAGCGATATCTGATCAAATGTCGCATTTTTGACCCCAAAACAAAATTTGAGGCAAATATAATCACTCGTCAATTGGCCGTTTGGGATAAAGTATGGTCATCGAGATGTTCAGCACCAATGTCCGTCATGACCATACCACTCAAAGTGTTGAAAACTGGATGAATACCGGTACATGTATATCAAATGTGTGGTACCAGCAGTATAAGGGTTTTAATAACACACACTTCTATTCCTTTAATCGCACTACTGCTAAAGAAAGGGTTTAATTCGTTTCTAAGTATTGAAAATTTCATTTCAATTAATTAATCAAACTTCATTTAATGCATTCTAACGTCGTATTACTAATGCTTCTAAATACAGCAAATCTTTCCTCGTTTATTTCTGTCTATTCTAGAAACGGATTTTATTGCAATTACCATAGCAACAAAGTCTAACTTTCAAAACAATTATGTAGGTTTTTGCATGGCAATTAATCAAATGCGGACGTTTATTTGTGAATCTCTATGCAATTCTCAAATAACTCCCCGGGAACCAAGAAGATAATTGCTCTGAATATTTCATTAGCGTAATCCCATACGACAGTCCTGCTTCTTGGCACACCTACATGTACAACGACAACGAACCTTCCGTAATTAGTGCAGAAACAATTAGCCTTATCAGTTTTCAACCATATCTTCACCATATCCTATAGATTTGAAACTGGTTTTGTACTACGATATAGTTTCGTGCGTATTTCATGAATATACCCAACCAATGTGCAATAAATCTGTTTACGGGTTTGATTAACTGTCAGTATCATTTACCCGAAAGGCCATCTGTTGCAGATGCATTGAATGTCATGGCAATATAAATATTTAAATGACTAATTCAAGGTATAAACAAACGTCCATAGAAACGTTGCCTTTATTATGATTGTGTAATAACGAATAAACAACCGTCCATGGAAACGTTGCCATTATTAGGATTGTGTAATAACGAATAAACAAACCTCCATTATAACGTTGTCATTATTATGATTGTGTAATAACGAATAAACAACCGTCCATGGAAACGTTGCCATTATTATGATTGTGTAATAACGAATAACCAACCGTTCATGGAAACGTTGCCATTATTAGGATTGTGTAATAACGAATAAACAAACCGCCATTATAACGTTGTCATTATTAGGATTGTGTAATAACGAATAAACAACCGTCCATGGAAACGTTGCCATTGTTATGATTATGTAATAACGTATAAACGACAATCCATGGAAACGTTGCCATTATTATGAGTATGTAATGACATATAAACAACCGTCCATGGAAACGTTGCCATTATTTCGATAGTGTAATATCAAATAAAAAGGCCTCCATGGAAACGTTGTCATTATTATGATTGTGTAATAACGTATAAACAACCGTCCATGGAAACGTTGCCATTAGTATGATTGTGTAATAACGAATAAACAACCGTCCATGGAAACGTTGCCATTATGGAAACGTTGTCATTATTATGATTGTGTAATAACGAATAAACAAACCTCCATTATAACGGTGTCATAATTATGATTGTGTAATAACGAATAAACAACCGTTCATGGAAACGTTGCCATTGTTATGATTATGTAATAACGTATAAACGACAATACATGGAAACGTTGCCATTATCATGAGTATGTAATTACGTATAAATAACCTTCCATGGAAACGTTGTCATTATTTCGATAGCGTAATATCGAATAAAAAAGCCTCCATTATAACGTTGTCATTATTATGATTGTGTAATAACGTATAAACAATCGTCCATGGAAACGTTGCAATTATTATGATTGTGTAATAACGTATAACCAACCGTCCAGGTAAACATTGCCATTATCATGATTGTGTAATAACGTATAAACAAACGAACATTATAACGTTGTCATTATTATGATTACTTCATAATGTATAAACAATGGTTTATGTAAACGTTACCATTATCATGATTGGGTAATAACGTATAAACAAACGCTCATTATAACGTTGTCATTATCATAACATTGTAATAAAGTATAAACAAACGCCAATTATAACGTTGTTATTATCATGATTGTGTAATAACGTATAAACAAACGAACATTATAATGTTGTCAGTATTATGATTGATTATATGGATAATTCACATTTTAAGGGCGTCCGCAGATGTTCACGCCCGAGAAAATGTGTATTTTCGCTATTATTGCATAAAGTAAGAGCAAACATCCAACATATAGTCCGCTGTAACGTTCAGTTGTACGATAACCGCCGATGAACATGACCCGATAGATTGACACATGTGACGTCATGAAGTAAACAAGTTATGTTTTACATATCCACGAACCGGTCCTACATCAAGGTTGCCATCGCTGACTCGACACGGGTCGAATTAAATAAATGGTTTTGGATTATTTTATGCTCTTTAACTGTGAGTCTATTGCATGTTACCGATTATCGAGTTAAAGAAGCTGATGTTAGTGTTAACCCAACAATTGCTCATATTCATGGGGAGATGCAGCGTTCATGTTTTGTTTACTAACGGTGCCCGGGTAATGCATATATGTAAAACATATAACCGGTCTGAAACGGCACGTACGCGCGAGAATCGCTTTGTTTATACACGTTTTCTCGCCGTTTACGCCCGGTTTTTGCAATGTTTCTGTATCCCTTAAGCGGGCGTAAAACATAGATTTTATGCAATAATATGTAATAAGGTATAAACAACCGTCCATGTAAACGTTGCCATTATCATGATTTTGTAATAACGTATAAACAAACGCACATTATAACGTTGTCATTATTATGATTATGTAATAACGTATAAACAAACGAACATTATAACGCTGTCATTATCATGATTATGTAATAACGTATAAACAACCGTCCATGTAAACGTTGCCATTATCATGATTGTGTAATAACGTATAAACAAACTCACATTATAACGTTGTCATTATTATGATTATGTAATAACGTATAAACAAACGAACATTATAACGTTGTCATTATTATGATTATGTAATAACGTATAAACAACCGTCCATGTAAACGTTGTCATTATCATGATTATGTAATAACGTATAAACAAACGCACATTATAACGCTGTCATTATTATGATTATGTTATAACGTATAAACAACCGTCCATGTAAACGTTGTCATTATCATGATTATGTAATAACGTATAAACAAACGCACATTATAACGCTGTCATTATCATGATTATGTAATAACGTATAAACAACAGTCCATGTAAACGTTGCCATTATCATGATTGTGTAATAACGTATAAACAAACGCACATTATAACGTTGTCATTATTATGATTATGTAATAACGTATAAACAAACGCACATTATAACGTTGTCATTATTATGATTATGTAATAACGTATAAACAAACGAACATTATAACGTTGTCATTATCATGATTATGTAATAACGTATAAACAAACGCACATTATAACGTTGTCATTATTATGATTATGTAATAACATATAAACAAACGAACATTATAACGTTGTCATTATCATGATTATGTAATAACGTATAAACAAACGAACATTATAACGCTGTCCTTATCATGATTATGTAATAACGTATAAACAACCGTCCATGTAAACGTTGCCATTATCATGATTGTGTAATAACGTATAAACAAACGCCATGGAAAAGTTGCCAAATAGGGACGGTCAAAGCGAAATCGAATGATATGCTCGACGGATTAAGTGTGTTTGTATGGTGCTTTAAGCCGCTTTAAATAATGCTTAAGTGTTATCTAGGTTAGTTCTGGGTAAGTTACCAGTTACCGGTACCTTTATTCTAACACCAGCGAGAGTCAGCCGTCATGGAAGGAAAGGCTTTACTACTAATTGTTCAATTCAAAGCACTATTCTGACTTAACGGAATAGACAGTGTTCCACATTTTTGGATTTACTTTTCTGCGTTATACTTATGAGACAGACGACTGTATTTAATATAATGAGTCACGCGGTTAGTGTTGTTACATTTATTGAATGTCTGACAGTGTCGGTCGTAAGCCTGTGACGCTTAACGCTGTTAGTTGTCTGCAATTCAATACCTCTCATCCCCTCTTGTCGGTGATTGGTCAAAATGTACGAAAATCCCCATACGAATGAACCGAGTCACAAGAAAACGGATTTAAGATATCTTAATCTTTTCAAATTCACATACAACAATCCTGCAGACGACTTTGAAAGCATCTAGGGAAAGAAAAGGGAAACGCATGGAAATGTTATAAAATAGAGTCGTCTGCTTCATATGCATCATTAGTATACTGCAAGTTCAGAAGGGTTAAACGTAGATCGGCATACTTATTTTAGCCATCACGCGAGAAAATCAACATCCGGGCCGACACATTCCGTCTCAATAGGATAGATGTATAGAGTAATGATTCCTGAAACAGAAAATCCACAGGAGGCGAAAAGTGTCTGTCCGAGTTAGCCTGCGCGGTATGCTTAAGCTGATCCGAGTCGATAATTTACGCAGAATCCACAATGTTGGCTTTGCGGGACGGCTCATTTGAATGTCTTCTTGCGGACAAATCGAGGGCTTGGCGTGAAACGGTTGTAACTAAAATTGGTAATTTTTCACCAAGGTTAATCACCTCGCCATAAAGTCTTTATAAGCGTTAAATCATTTTTCTTGGTAAACAATGGAAATTTAGGTGCCATTGCTCGTTCTGAGCAATGGCACCTAAATTTGCATTGTTTACAAAAGGGTCAAAATTGCTCCTAAACCAGGGTTTTCAAAATAGGTTTTAAGTTACAACTGTTTCACGCCAAGCCCTCGAAATACGTGTTCTATAATCTTCCAATGTCTCTTTCTTGGATGCTTCTATAGCAGCAAGATACTTATCTGACCATGCGTAGGTGCAGTATGATCTTGAACTTTGTAAGTCACAATCCTTAAAGGCTGACTTTTCATAAGACTCGCCTCAGAAAGATTGCGAAATATCTATTTAGATGTGCACAAAGTGGAATGTTGAATGATACGAAAATAGCCTGTGTTATTTAATAATGCAGAAAATATGTTATGGTGCAACTAATACGGCGCCTTTCTACTATGTAAAATATAAACAGAAATTAGATAAACGAGGAAAATATATTCACTGGAGACCATACTTCCTCTTATCTAAACCCGCTAAAGTACCTGCACATCTATGGTGTAAGTTTGCAGCAGATGATGAATAGATGTGAAACCGACGATGTGAACCAATATTAGACTTGACGTCTTGTTTACCACGTTCGCCAATGTTGTTTTTAACCCTTTCAGCGCCAAATTGTTTAAAGTAAACTCTTCTATGTTCAAAATCGGACGACTCTGTTTTCATGTTATAGGATTTTGGAATATTTTTATAACTCACAGCCAAACAATGCAGATTTCAGGTGAGACAGCTCGTTACGAGCTGACTCACCTGAATCTGCATTGTTTGCAAAAAGCTCAATATTGCCTTTGGCGCTGAAAGAGTTAATGTAGTGACTAGCTCTATGCGATGAACCTTTTGTATATTTGTTAAAGGATACTCTTTACCGTGTCCCATCCGTAGTGAATTAGGGTACATCGTTTCCTGCAAACCGTCGTATATTTCCAGAGAACACACATCATGGATTATTTATCTGGTCATTATTTAACATTTCATTGACGTATAAGTCATAGAAACACGTATATCGCAGTAGTCCTGAGAACATTTAGCCAAGCCAGCCCAAAACCGACCTTTGCGATCGGATGTTACACAGACTCGTACATGCACTATCAGGTCTTGTGGTGGGAACGTTTGGGTATCACTTGGATGCAATGATTAACGTACTTATAGGGATGCATTTGTATAAGCGATGCTCCAGGCAGACTAACAGTTTGCAGAAGTTCCAGCATAGAAAGACGTCGCGCATGCTCTTTTTTCATATGTTTATTTGCTAATTCGACATCTTTCTCTTTCGTTTCAATTTCCTTTCGTTATTCCTTTCGTTATTCCCTACCATAAATTTGGTCGCAACGTTCCAATGGCCGAGTTATCGAATGCAATCTTTGTGACATCAAAAGTCACGCATTTGACAAAATTTAACCATTTGTCTAGATACTCTACAATTGATATTACTCATTGTTTTATGTATTTTAATCCAGTTAACATTTTCCGTTTCGATCTACATGTTCAAGAATGGTCGATTTGACATGAGGATTACCGAATACGACATTTAAGAGAATATCGGGTATTTTACGAATAAAGATAGATCTCTTTCATGTAAAAAGCATAGGGCATCATCTGACCCAATTGTCAAATGTCAAAGTCCTGGTCAGATCGGATCTCAATGCGCTCAAGTCAACAATGCTCATCATCATTTACCACTAAATGTTATCGTCAGCACACCGCGTTGGTGGTGGAGCGGTTGAGCGTGCGACTTGGGTGCGGGAGGTCGTGGGTTCGATCCCAGTCTAGGTCATACCAAAGAGTTTAAAAATTAAAGTAATTGCTGTCCTCCTTGGCACTCAGGGTTGTGGCGTTATTATTACGACTGACTTGCCGGTGTCAGGATGAATGGACCAGTAGTACTGATAACTTACCCAGGAAACGCCGTGATATAACTGAATTATTGTTGAAACACCAAACAACCATTATCGTCAGCATTAACATCACTTAATTGTTAAGATGGTCATATGGTGGATATGCATATGCTAAATATGTTACCATCTAAAAATAAAACAGTGTCCTAATTACATTCTAGCTTTTTTCCTTGTTTATTACTTACTAACGAATCTCTATTTCAGGGTTGTTAAAGGTCCAATCCCTTCTTCGTGCCAATAACCAAACATCCGACATGTCCGTCATCGTTCGACAAACCGACCTGCGAAACATGAGGGCGGTCTTGAAGGAAGCAAAAAAGAAACAATGGCGACATATTGTAGCGGAATTGAATATAACGGAGACGGCTATCCTTTTGAAAATGGTATGTGTTATCTGCTCGTATTTTTTAACCCAATTAAAAACAATCATAAACGGATTTTTTTTTTTTTTTTTTTTTTTGACAACATTAATAACGTCTGTGACACGCATGTTCGTGTTACGTATTCCACGTGTGGCCATTACATCTAACCTTATTGCGCGGGTGCATTAGTACCAGTGCATATATTGGTTGTGAAAAAACTGTCATTGGTGCAATGGGCTTAATCGTCTTGATCGCGCATGCGCCGTATTTTACCGTTAGCTCTCGGGTATTTCCGTAGCAGTTCGTCACTAGACTGGTTCTCGTTCGATTTTGCAATAGAAGATTAAGATTAGTGAGCCAGTCTATTTATATGCGAGGTTTTTTTTATGATTAAAATGTAAATTAAAACCATAATTTTTGAATAACACCCACCGCTGCCACCATTTGTAACGTGTACCGGCGTTAAGCCATCGCGGGTCATCCATCCGGGTTAGCCACTCTACCAACGTCGCTATGAAGCCGGCTTCCAAAGCAATGCTGTAGAAGTGATATTTATACATAAACCTATACCCCGTTCCCATTACATTAGAAAGATGGGAATATTTTCATAAATGCGAAGTTATTGTGCTAGATTTTGCGATTTTAAGAATATATTAAAGGGGGGAGGACGCGCATGCGCAGACAAATGTTTACAATCATTTTGGGAGATCGAGGTCAGCACCTTGGGAAAAGATATTTTTGTTTTCGTTTTACGTATTTAACTAAAACAATATTGTTATCATATATTTATATCATATATTTAAAGGCGAGTTTTGTGTTTTTCGAATCAAACAGTATTTCTTAAGCCATAACATGTTGATTCCCGCGCCAATTGCTGCATCTTGCAGCAACTCTTGTTTGTATGTAGAAATACAAAACATACTCCATATGCGCTAACCGTCATGCACGCATGGAGGATTGAATAGTTACTTTGCCAGACACAAATTATTATATAAAATGTGACAAATTTAGGTCACAGACGAAAGCATTCTTATGTCTGACTTGTTATACTAGAAGTTATTTCAATAGTACTCCCAAAAGTATACGCTGTAGAAATATTGTCATAAAACGTAAGTAACATTTCTTCTTTTATGTTGTTTTTTCTTCTCTTTCTTCTCCTTTATTTATTATAATTGTTATTATCATCACCATCATAACAATAATTATAATTATCATTCCAGGCTTTACAAGAGGGCATGATAGATTCATATCATCACTTTATCATCAATAATTTGGTAAGTACAGATTATATATCTATTAATTAAATAAATAAATTGCATAAACATAAAAGAAATTATAGATATAATACCCTCCCTACTCATCGCATCCCATAACCCTTTTCCCACGTGCATATGTAGAAGACGATCCTTGAAACATTGCATTTAAAATGTTAATTGCCTAGATGTTTTCAAATATAAGAGCCGTTCCACGAGAAAACCTACATTATGGACATTGCGTAATGTATCTACCTAGATAAGCCTGCGCAATACGCGCAGGCTAATCCGGGCCGATATATTCCGTCTCAGGGGGATAGAGGTATAGAGTAACGAGTCCTGAAACAGGAACGCCAGAGTAGGCGAAAAGTGTATGTCCGGATTAGCCAGCATGGTATGCTTAGGCTGATCCTAGTCCATACATTACGCGGAGTCCATAGTGTTGGTTTCTCGTGGAACGGTACATATATATTGGTTATTTACTGTATCATATTTGTGGGAAGTTGGGGTGTTAATATGATCCTAAATGCCTGTTATTATGATCCTAAATGCCTGTTAATATGATCCTAATTGCCTGTTAATATGAACCTAAATGCCTGTTATTATAATCCTAAATGCCTATTAATATGATTCTAAATGCCTGTTATTATGATCCTAAATGCCTGTTAATATGATCCTAAATGCCTGTTATTATGATCCTAAATGCCTGTTAATATGATCCTAAATGCCTGTTAATATGAACCTAAATGCCTGTTAATATTATCCTAAATGCCTGTTAATATGATCCTAAATGCCTGTTATTATGATCCTAAATGCCTATTAATATGATCCTAAATGCCTATTAATATGATCCTAAATGCCTGTTAATATGAACCTAAATGCCTGTTAATATGATCTTAAATGCCTGTTATTATGATCCTAAATGCCTGTTAATATGATCCCAAATGCATGTTATTATAATCCTAAATGCCTATTAATATGATCCTAAATGCCTGTTATTATAATCCTAAATGCCTGTTAATACGATCCTAAATGCCTATTAATATTATCCTAAATGCCTGTTAATATGATCCTAAATGCCTGTTATTATGATCCTAAATGCCTGTTATTATGATCCTAAATGCCTGTTAATATGATCCTAAATGCCTGTTATTATGATCATAAATGCCTGTTAGTATGATTGCACGGAGTCCGTACGGACATTGTTGACTCTTACTACCATCGTTCTGATGTTGTTTGCACTCGTAAAGGACTGGAAGAACACTTTTCACTGTGCTCTTAAACTTTTTTGAAATCGGGAGCAGCTCACAAAGGCCCGAGCATATCGCCCGATGTCCGTGCGGATTTGGAACACCGCGAGGCCCGTCAGAACTTACTGGTGCGCGCACGACTATCGCAGATAAATCGTGAGACCTGGGTATAGAATTTGAGACATTTCTCTTTTATATAAGTCCCTGGTTGCGATCTTCGCACGAAATAATTACATTTGGGTCCTCTACGTATGTCTTTTGCCCCATTACGAGCACATTACGATCATATTTACGATCGCTGTACACCTAATTTCATTTCGCTGAACTCGCAGTATCTCACCTGACAATTTGATTGGCTGACGCAAAGGTCAATCATGGACGACCTTTATGAGGCAGTAATCAGATCTATGTACGAGCCAGTGAAGTCTAGGTCTGGCTTAAAAGAGATTGGACTTTAACGTACACACTAATTATAATGATGTGCATGTACTGTCATACCGAATTTCAGCTAAGGATGTATAGTTTATGTAACAAACCATAAGTTGGATGAACAGTATATACGAATAAAACAGACATACATGTACTCATGTATCTCACTATACACAACTTTTTTTAAAGAAACGGGGTTAAGGATAACATGTATGTTATAATTAGACACATCGTTACACATGTTAATATCATACCAGAATTCACAGCGATTTCTCAGTGGTCACAGCTATGCGTTTGTTAAGTCTTTCAGCGCCGAATTGTCTAAAGTTGACTCTTCCATGTTCAAAATCGGGCGTCTACATTTCTCATGTAATAACAGTGTTGGACTAGTTTAATAAATAGAAGGCAAACAATGCCGATTTCAGGTGAGACAGCTCGTCACGAGCTGGCTTACGTGAATCTGCATTGCTTGCAAATCATCAATATTGCCTTTGGCGCTGAAAGAATTAAATAATGGACTCACAAAGAGTTATATCAGCTTATTATCGATCCCAAATCGTTCTTTTCCGTAGGTAGACTACAATCGAAACGCTCCAAAGAACCCTAAACTCGGGATTATTTTCGGAAATAGCGGAATGAAGCCGGAATGGGTAGATTAGACTAAAATTAGAACATTGTTTTCTTATAAAAGGTAAACCGAACAAAGGGTATACCAATTGTAATGCAGTGGTTCAAGTAATATACTGAAGCTAAGTCAATTCATTTCCACAAAATATACGTGGACTCTTCGAGGTCCCAACTACTATGCAAACTATGGTTTGATAGTCTGTGTGTTTAAAACATGTAGTAAGTAATCTACTTTGTGAAATGTCCAGTTATTTTAAGTTATGTTCTCTATTACAGGATGTTGAAATGCTAGATCTCGAAGATTATCGTCACAATTTCGTCAACTTGACGGGATTTCGCCTCGTGAATATAGACGATGGTTTTACCAAAAGCATTTTATACGACATACAGTTGTTTCGAGAAAACACAGATTATAACATTTTAAATGGGACCTCTTTACCGGTAAGTAGCAGGGTCACAATCACGGCCAGCGCATGGATACATTGACCCATCAGACTGTGCGGATTCGCTGGCTGATCTGGATCTACTCTGCTCGCATACATTGCGGTTGGTTTTAGTAAACAATTGAGCAGTCTCTGGTAATTTTGGAGTCTATTACCCCTCATTGGGATCATATATAAAGGTAAATTGGTGTATAGCCGATGAAGATGTTATTATCGCGTTTTGTCAAAAGATGCATCTATCTCTAAATGACACACTTATTTTCGTATGGTCGAGCATGGTGTCTTACGATAATTAATGATATCCGTCTAGTGAAGTTTAAAATGAACACCAATTTGAAATCAAACAAAAGATATAGATGGCAGTTTATATCAAAGCGCCGATGGCACAGTAGTGGCGATCGTGTAGACAATCCTGCAAAGTAACAAGCAGTATCTCGGTGTAGGCCTTGCGATTTTCAATATATATATAGGCATATACGATAATGCTCGATCTATCAACTCAATTCGGCTACACTTTCAGCATTGATTGCTAATTGACGCTAGAACGTACAGACGTGTCTAACTTATACACTGCATGACATCGAGTCCTTGAAACCTTTGTAAACCAGTCTTATCCTCTAGACGCTTTCATATATTGCAACAACTACACAATAAAGCGTTTATAATATAGAAATTTAAGAACAATCGATAACCATTCTCGCGAGCTACTCATAGAACATTTTGAAATTTTCCAGACGCCGATATCATGAGAGATATAGAACGCGCAATGATATTTATTATCTGCCCAAATATGAAGAAAGATAAAATTTACATAATTTAACTGTATCACAATAAATCTCAAATCTTAGTATCAATCGTATACCAAAGTAGCACTGACGTGATTATTATTAATCGTGCCTCTGAATAACTGATGGAACTATATATTTGGCGGTTTAACGGATGTAGGTTAATTGGTTTGAATTAAGGAATAAAAAGTCAACGGGCTGTTCAAAACTGACTATGTAATTGTTTTCGTTGCTGTTGTTTCTGTTTGCATTGTGGCGAATGTCAAACCAATTGCCACAAAAAGGATTTTATTTAAGACATTTTACACGGTCTACAATCAGCCATAATAAACTGCGCAGGAAGAAAGATAAAATAGTAAGTTTATTCCCCAGAACAATGTGTGTAGTTATGTTAACGTGATAAACGGTTCACTGGTGTATAATTTGGCATATTGAACAGTCTACGCCGATTTCTACAGTCAGCGTATTTTATTTAGTTTAACCGGTTAACACGGAAAAATTATACCTAATTAAATGACACACGTTAATATCGTCAGGATAAAACATATCGCCGTCGTAACGTCCAAAATGGAATCCTCCACAGTACCACTTTGTCGAACTACTTATTGTGGGGCCTGCAAGATCGAGCCACATAGGTGTTGGACTGTAATGCGTAAACACACGTTATATCTTAGAATCACTTATTTAGAAAAACGTATTTGCACTCGACTATTATACCTATATTGGAAATACATTAAACCACAATTACTATGTATTCCAGTAGATGAAAAATCCATTTTTAATTACAAAATTTAAGTGCTTTTCGTCTATGATAAAAGTAAATAAAATCGTAATGTCTATGTACAAGAATGTCGTCTTAAAATTAACATCGACAGGACTACTTCTTAAAAGTTGCTAAACAATCAAAGGATATCTAATTATACGATATAATGTATTATAATGATAATTCGTAGGCGTTGTTAAGTGGTCAAGATGACATGAGCGAGATGTACTTGTTTCATAGTTTGGAGAGTTTATTGATCGGAGTTTGACGCCCGTGTCAACTGTATGTCAGTTATACCCCGGCGGTCAATACACCTCACGGGTGTTTCCGGTCCTACTCATACCTGTACAACGCACAATATTCTACCCAAACAACTGGTTACCTTCCCACATGTACTATTTATCTCAATACTGGAAGTTGAAAACCGCTTGTCCCACTGATTGTTGTCAATTTCATGAATTGAGCCGAATAACAAGAAAACCAACAGTGTGGACTCTGCGTAAAGTATCGACCCTGATCAGCCTAAGCGTGCTACGAATGCTTACCCGGACAGACAATTTTGGCCTCCTGTTGATTTTCTGTTTCAGGAATCATTACTCTATATCTCTACCCCCCCTGAGACGGAATGTGTCGGCCCGGATTAGCCTGCGCGGACTGCGCAGGCTGATCTGGTCGATACATTACGCAGAGTCCATAATGTTGGTTTTCTCACGTAACGGCTCATGAAATAAATGACCGAGTCTGGATTCGAACCCACGACCCCTTGTTGGAAAGGAGGCATAAAAGTAAAGTGTCATGCCACTTCACAAAAGAGCCGACCCTGGCGTAGATAATAACAAAACAAGTCTGGTTATGCATTTTGAGAACTTTCATTAGTTTCCCGACATAGTTTATAGCTCAACAATATTGACCTGATCCTGACCGTTGTGTAAATATATATATACTGTTATGCCGTATATGTATTGGCATCAAATGTAAACTGTGTATCCCATGTTTACACACATGTATGCACTATCTTTCTTTGTAAAAGGTAATGATCTTGGTTATTTTTTTGGAAAAATAATCGTTTTAAATTTACTGTAGGTTTCTTATACATATATGTATTGTTGTTCGGAGAGTGGCTTTATAACTGATTTGAAAAATGTTTTTAAAACGAATGTTTTTCAGCGTTAGACTGCCACGGCAATCTAAAATTGCAACAGTGTCCCCAAAACCATCAACGTACATGCAATATGCATGATCCAACAACATCTTTAATTATCCACATATTCTTTAGATATATGGCATGTATCAAAGAGAATTTTTTGATATTCATACATGTATACAAGCTTATAAATTAACACTATGCTTCTTGTCAAAATTATAACAAAGGTCATATTGCCCTCGTATTGTGATATATATGCATTTTCATAAAAATAAAAGTGTTTACCATTTGAGCCCATGAACAGGTACATGTTGGCTTTTGTGAACAGTGTTGATCCTGATCAATATCAATTTGAAAAGCAGATATACAGACTGATCTAAACTTACACTGTTCAAAATGCCAAAGTGTACCTTTTCGCACGTTGATATGTCCGTCCATGTCAATTTCAATAAAGCAAATCTAATAATTTCAATAAGAGATTTGTATGCATTAATAACTTTCATATTTGTGTAAACGTCAGAATAATGTCAGTATTGTCAACGTATAACAGTTATGTGATGTGTTTTTTTGTTTCAGTACCAATGTGATGTGTTATTTGTTTCAGTACCAATGTGATGTGTTATTTGTTTCAGTACCAATGTGCTCTGATATTCGACGCTGTCTACCTATACACCAAGGCGCTCGTAGCGCTCGACAGAACATCAATGTTGAACGCGCCAAATACAACCTGTGATGAAATACGACCCTGGAAAGAAGGGCGGAGTTTATATAACCATATAAATGCTGTGAGTACATTTTATAAATATTGACAACTGGAATAGCGATGTCCCTAATGGAAAAGAAATGTTGACGCTTTTTCTTCAGACGAGTTTTTAAAACATTGTAGGAAAGGAGAAAGCGGTGAATATAAGCAACTGCTCCTACAATGTTTTCAAACCATAAATACTATACTTCAACATGTTTAGCTCGTCTGTTTTTCGATGAAAAAAAGTCGGGATATTGTGATAGCCTTGGAAAAATACGAATGTCTATACCAAGTCACATCACTCTGGCTATAATTTGTGCCGTTTTGTTCGACCTAGTTGGCGCTCTTGTTTTAAATAGCGTTAGGAAGTATGTGTATAATTGAACTAGATTGGCTGAGAGCTCGTCCAAACTAAACCATCGAAGATCCGCCCATATACTCTCTTGAGAAGTGAATCCGCATCATTTCACTCAAATATTTTTGGAATCTCTCTTTAACCCTATCCCACCTGCAGACGCATTTTGACGCAATAGCAACACACGACTTTTGAAAACATTGTGGCCAAAAGTGAAATTGCTCATGATGAGCAATTTCTCCTTTGGTCACACTGTTTTCAACTTTATTTAACAATTAAGCTATCTTTTATGGAGATTTTTCAGTTTTCAGAGTCGTCTGCTGCAGATTTGTTGTATGTGGGAAAGGGTTAATTGTTTAACGATCTTGTTCGTCCATTTGTATACCCAGTTCACCGAAATAGAAGATAAATTCCATTCATTCATTACATGCGTCATTACGTTCTCTTCGAGAAAATAAACAAACCTGTAAATACGAGTTCACGTAAACGTTTTACCATGCAATATAACGTTTCTTCCTTGCATATATTTATCCACATAATTAACCCGATTCTGACCTAAGAGACAAATAGAAACAATGTATTTATTTCACGAACATGTATGTTCATCAAATTACGGTTTCGTTAAATGAACATACACGTATTAAAGGCAGTGGTGGCTCAGTCGGTAGCGACGCGAGCTTCCACCAAATGGGTTACAGTCTACATTGTATGTGGAAAAGCAGCCATTTTTTCAAAAATACTTTTGTGTGGAGTACTGATGTGAGAATACCAGGAAACATATGTGTACGTGAACTGGTTGCTGTGAAATGATTGTTTTTTTTGTGGTTTTTTTAAAACGTTTAACACCAATAAAACACATATTAAAAGCTTCGAAAAATAGTTCGAAACCAATTGCGTTTATTGGTTCAAAACGCAATTGCTTTTTGTCATGTGATCGACTTTAAGCCAATAACAATGAACGATACATGGACACAGTGCTTTTGAACCAACTGCACTTAAAAATGGATACACTCAAAACAATATGCCCTTCAGAGGTTTTTTAAAAAGATTACAAACAGATTGCATATGCGTGCACTGTTTATCATAGTAAAGATCGTTCTAAAGACGTTTCTATAGTGTTTATATTACGAGATGACGGATAAGGTAGTCCCTTTACAGACTTCAAGGAGACAGGCGCAGACGGATCATGATACGCATCGGTCGGTGAATCCCGAGGGTCTTATACACATGTCCTGGCGTATAATCAAACATCTACGATGAAGTATAAGGGTTTTAAAGAAACCGATATAGAATACAGGTCGTTTAACCTTTTCCCACATAAAGCAAATCTGCAGCATGTCTACTCAAAAATATGGAAAATCTCTATTTTTGTAGGTATAATTACTGTATACAGTTGAAAACATTGTGGCAAAACGAGAAATTGCTCGTTTTGAGCAATTTCTCATTTTGTCACAATGTTTTCAAAAGTCTGCTGCTGATGTGTCAAAATGCGTCTATAGGTGGGAAAGTGTAAACGAGATTTTCTAGTCTCATTTTGAATTCAAATGAGAATATTCAAACGAGTTTTTAACAGTGTAGTGATAAAGTATCCATAGATAACTAATTATGTACTTAACTCTTTCCGACATACAACAGATATGCAGCAGACTATTTTGAAAAATAACTAGGCAAAAGAAGTATTATGATCAATTTCTAATTTTAAGACAATTTGTTGAAAGGTCGACGACTGCCGAGACGTCGAGGCGGGTCAGGGCTAACTGTTAATGGTGATGTTTACCTATTACGTTATGCGTGTTATTCGCTCCCGTCTTAAAGATGTATGTCTCATAGACGAAGAGGAGAAGGTAACTCATAAATACTGATGGAGAAAAAGTAGTACAGACAATATTCTGACAGTAGTTATCTTGCTGGGTGTTTTAAAATAAATGCTTACTTAATCATTTACCTTATAGGATGTTGTACATTAACTATCGAAAGGAAATCAATTGTTTTCAAAACATAACAGAAAACGAACACAAATTAAAGTTAAGGCTTTACAGAGCTCTAGATAAGGGTCATTTTTCATGTTCTAAAATCCTTATTTGACATTCAAACCCTATGCTGTGGGGACTCAAAAGAATCGTCTCAGTGAGACGATTCTTTTGAGTGCCCATAACATAGGATTTGGTTGAGTAATAAGATAAATATTGTGGGGGAGGGGGAGACCTGTCCACTCCCTCTTATCTAGTCATCTGGCTTCAATTAGAGAAGAGATCAATGGTGAGAGGGTTTGACAGCGGTATTGGAGTGCAGCGGTATTGGAGTGTTCTCAACGTTCGGCGTGGCAGCACTCAAACCATACGTCCTTAAGATGATGACTTTTAACTTTTTAAAATTTCGTGAGCTCCTTTATCAAACACATTGAATGTACCCGTTATCAGATGTAGGAATGTCATTTTGAGAGTAACGTATCATTTAACCGATATAAAAACTGAGCAGTCCGCTACGATACCAATGGAAGTCGCACGTGTCGCACGTGTCGGTCATTTTGCATGTTTTCAATCATTTCAAGAATCGATGGTAAAAGCCAATTAACGATACATGTTGCTGTGAAACGAGAATGTTGAATGAACTTCATATTATGTCATAGCATGGCCACGTACTTAAGAAATAAGATGTTACGATTCATGACTTTTCCACAACGATCGTTAACTCTTTCAGCGCCGAATTGTTTAAAGTGGACTCTTCCATGTTCAAAATCGGGTGTGTCCATTTCTCAATTTATGAAAGTTTTGGACTATTTTCGTAACTAAAAGGCAAACAATGCAGATTTCAGGTGAGACAGCTCATTACGAGCTGACTCACTTGAATCGGTATTGTTTGCAAAAACCTCAATATTGCCTGTGGCGCTGAAAGTGTTAAAATTAAAAAAAAATGCCTGGTAAGCCTGCATGGACGGCTGGCAGATTTATCCAGGTAAAGTTATTGCTGTTGAACTAATGGGTCATCCTGTGAAGATTTATGTCCGATTTGAAAGTTTCTCCATCATGATGGACCTTTGAAGATATCCGATCCGTAAAATGTCGTCTGTTTGTAACAAGACCGTCGGCTTATCCGAGTTGTTGCCCTTGGTTTAGATTCATGTCCTGTCTTCAAGAGTAGTTTATGGATACATTGATTGTGACACAAACCTGAACAATCTCCATACAAGATAGCTCAATTGTTAAATAAAGTTGAAAACATCGAGGCCAAAGGAGAAATTACTCATCCTGAGCAAATTCACCTTTGGCCACAATTTTTTCAAAAGTCGTCTGCTACTATTGCGTCAAAATGCGTCTGCAGGTGGGAAAGGGTTAAAGACGGTGCGTGACATGTAAGTATCATGGTTATTGGCTGAACTCCAGATGGAGATCAACATTTTGAAATGTTGAAACTTCTTCAAATATTGCTAATAGTGACAACAGAGTTAGTAATAAGTACATGTAGTTCAAAGCTTTTGGTAGTAAATGTTGAAAAAAAAGTAATTTAAAGGTCATGACAGTGTATACAATTTGCAGAGGCGTAGCTCCCTTTAGGCACTGTAGGCACGTGCCTACACATTTCTTCTCAAAATGCCCCAAAATTCAGCTGCGGCGATAGACATCTGCGTAATGTATCGACCAGATCAGCCTGCGCTGTCCGCGCAGACTGATCCGGCCGACACATTCCGTCTTAGGGGGATAGTCTAGATGTATAGAGTAGTGATTCCTGAAACAGAAAATCCACAGGAGGCGAAAAGTGTCTATCCGGGTAGGCCTGTGTGGCATGCTTAGGCTGATCCGGGTCGACATTTTACGCAGAGTCCACAATGTTGATTTTCTCACGAGACTGGCCTACACATTGATTATTGCAAAGCTACGCCCCTGATTTGGCTTACTGGGTATGTCCACCAGGTTAAAATGAAACGTAAACGATCAATATTTAGATGTTTATGATAACTTTATTCCAGAATTATGATTCTTATATTTCAAGATTTTGAACAGTTTTTGGAAGGTGATTATTTTAATAATCTTCTTCCTATGGGATTGCACAGGCTGATGGAATATGCCCAACAACACACATCCTCTCTATAAACTATATGATCTTTTCATACATACGCTACTCAATATAGTTCGCAAAAATCAATGTAAACTCATACTTAAAGTGTTTTCATTTACAACCAGTTTGATGTAGACACTGGTTTGTTTTTTTAAATAAATTTTATTTTGAGAAATACAAATGATTCTGCAGTAAACAGTATCTTATGAATATTCCTACGCCGCACGCTTTCTTTTGTAAACAACACCGATACGCAGTAAACGAACTAGGTCAATTCGAGGACTGACCTATCGTCGAATTATTACACCCAATGAATGAAATCAAAACGTAATATAATTCCAATGTGGACTAGATTGTTTTCAATATGTACAAATACTTTTTATTTAATTGAATAGTATAACACTGTAGAATTGACACGAACTTACTTTTAACAACGCTTCATAACATCATATGGTAGCCGGTGATTTCGACCCCAAATATTTTAGACCCCAGTGTCGTAAGTGATTTCGACCCCACTTTTATTTTACCCTATTAAACAGTCATGTTTAAATAATAAAAAATTTGATTGGCTATTTAATTATCTTTAAATAATGATTAAATAAACGATCTTGATGTGTTATAAATAGTTGAGGATGACTTTGAAAACTAATCAGATACCACACCAATTATTCTATGAATTTAAAATATTGGGGTAAAACAAGTAATCACGAATATTAATTCTAAAAACATATCAAATAAAAGTGATTCTTCAATGAAGTAGAAAACATTGGGGAAAAACAAGGCATTGATCATCCCTTTTCCACCTTTGTTTCAAACATGTGCTGCAGATTAAAAAACAAAGTATACAATAAAAACATGATACGACTTGAAAAACTTATCAGAAATCACAACAATTATTCAGTGAAGTTGAAAACATCTGGCAAAACGAGTTTTCACTAATACATAGGCCGTACACTTTGAAAACATCGTGTCGGGATAACAGTGTGGTAAAAGGAGAAATGTACATACATGATGAGAAAGGGGGAACTTTTACAGGCTGTATACTTTGAAAACATCGTGACATGATAACCTTGTGGTAATTGGAGAAATGTGGACACATGTACATACAGGGTGAGAAACGGGGAACTTTTGCATGGTATGTAGGCCGTATACTTTGAAAACATCGTGACATGATAACATTGTGGTAATTGGAGAAATGTGTACATACATGGGGAGAAATGGGAACCATTTACAGGATACATTTGTACTCTGTACAAGATTTACATGATGGGTAGGCCGTATACAATGAAAACACTGTGACAGGATAACAGCGTGATAAAGGAGAAATGTACAAACATAGAGAGAAGTCGGGACATTTACATAATATGTAGGCCGTGGTAACTTCCCATTTCGTCTAATCCCATTTGGTCTACTGTTTTTTGTCCCATTTGGTCTACACCCTAATTCCCATTTCGTCTACTGTTCATAACATGAATATGCAAAGCTTTATTTCTATGGAGCTTGCTAATTTATCTGACATTGACATTAAAGCATTTTAGCATTTATGCCTCCTAAAATAACACATATTATCTTTAATTATCTTTCACACCTGAATGGTGTGAAAACTTACTTTTGAGGGTCTCAACATAATGTAGACTAGGACTGGCTGCTGCAGTTTATACTGAACTGACAGGTAGTCTGAGTCTACATTAAAGATAAGATGATCTTAGTTTACACTGTTTGCAGTGTTTGAATGCCATCTCATTATTAACTCACATATTTTTAACAAAATATGTTTGTCTTATTGAATAAGTGTGTAAGGGGCTGTCTGTCAACTTAAATATAAGTGAAGACGAAATGACACTGGGGTTCAAACTGGGTGTAGACCAAATGGGACAAAGTGCAAAAAGTGTAGACCAAATGGGAATAAACCGTAGTCCGTAAACTTTGAAAACATCGTGACAGGATAAAATTGTGGTCAAAGGAGGAATGCACATACATGGTGAGAAATGGGAAACTTTTACATGATGGGTAGGCCGTATACTTTGAAAACATCGTGACAGGATAACATTGTTGTAATAGGAGAAATGTACAAACATGGGGATAAATTGGGACATGTACATGATATGTAGGCGGCAGTAGGCCGTATATGTGGTAAAAGGAGAAATGTGGACATATGTACATACAGGGTGAAAAATGGGGAACTTTTACATGATATGTAGGCCGTATACTATGAAAACATTGTGACAGGATAACATTGTGGTAAAAGGAGAATTAGGCAAGGTTTCATCTTTTAATCGTTTGTATGTATCAGGTGTTAATAATAAAGTTTTACATGTTTATATTAATTGCTTAATTCATCTCAATTAACAATAAGTTTCTTTAACTTTCTTTATTGCTTTAAATGTTATATACGATTAATTTCAGCGCAATTAACAATTATCTAATAGTAGTGTAAACAACAATTAAATTAACTATCGATTACAATAGACGTATTCATTAGGTATTTTAATACAATTATTACACCAACAATAACATTCATCAAGAACAACAAAATCGTACGTTTGCATGACCGAACTCTCCGTGTTTAACCCTTTACATGATAGAATACACAAATTAAAGGGATATAAATACATCAAATGTTGATTGATTGGGGTTTAATGCCGCTTTTAACATTATTCTCAGTCATATCACGGCGGTCACCTACTCATGCGTTTCCTGATGTTTTCACACTAGAACTCCACACAACAACCTCCCAAGCAACTGGCTGCTTTTACGTATAGACTTAGCCCATGTGTGGAAGACGAATGATGTATTGACTTGTGTCAAACGACGGAAAAAAGTGATCCGAGCCGCGATTTGACTCACAGCCACTGGATTGACAGCCCGCGACGCTACCAACAGAGCTTCCGGGACTCGACTAGGATACATTTAAAAAACTTTTCTAAAAAATATAACAATTACTCAAAACCACTTATTCTTCCTTTTTACACAATGTGTCTACCCTCTTCCAAAAATATTTTTTCAATATTCTGGATACCACACTATAAATTTACAACCATTTTACAACGCCTTGCAACTTTATTTCAAACATTTTCACTGACAGAAATTATCCATAGTTTTGTCTATATATTTTCCAATATGCCACTTCTCGTCTCTTTTCACCTCTGTATTCTCCCGGTTTCAAAATCCCAAGCATCCTTAAGTATTCAAGTAAAATATGTTTCATATATATGTACAGTTATAACTGAAACGATGCTGTAAAGGTCGCAAACTATCAACTAATCAAAAATCAATCAACTAATTGGAGTTCCTACCGAGTTAAATCAACGTTTAGATACAGATACAAAATAGGTCAATAGCTATATAAAATAGTCAAGAGACTTAAGTAGGACACATTTTAATAGAAAATAATTTCTTGAGTATTCGACGTTTTGCTGAACGTTTAGTAAGTTCAGATGTTTAATACACATTAAGAGAGTAACTTATGGGATTTCATATCGGTGAAGTATTTATCTTAATGTCTAGTATTTATTATCATGTTATATTGTGTAACCCCAGGCTAAGAAAAGCTCCATTTATGGAATACCCCTGACATTTTCATTCATATTAGAAAGTTATTCTTATTTGTAATTCACATTGTCTAGTGAAGTTGTTGCTTTTCTTGAAGTCCTTCTTGATCAAAGACAGTTAAACGTTTTAACCAGTGGCCAGATTTTTGTATATATTTATTGTTGTTTTTTAAAAACATTTTTGTATTGTTAGCATGTGGTTAAAAGAACAAGCATTAGCTATGGACAATGAATGAATGTATATTGTTTTATGGCGCATCGACAGCTAAGGTCATTTAGAGCGCTTGATTATTATTCATGATCCCTGGGTAATCAACCCAGTACTAGGCTATAAAATGTGCCTTGCCCAAGAACACTCCACCATGACCGTAGTGCCTCAACCGGGGATCGAACCCGGGACCCGCATTTTTAAGATTTAATTTCTTTGTTTCATTTATTCCCCTTTCGTTCCTATCCACACATCATAGCCATGATATGTGCGTAACTTGCATAAATTTCATTATCCCATCTGCACCTGGTTGACATAATCTTAAATCACCTTCCATCAGTACTTTCAGTACTTTGATTAAACTTTGACTATACCATCTATGTTCTCGAGTTCAGCACCTGTAAGCTTTGTTATTATCATTTAACTCAAAAAACAAAATCATTGATTCTGTGATTTCGTTTCATTGTCATATTTAGCTGAAAGTTGTATTTTGCTAATAATCAAATTTGTCTTTGAATTTAGCTCATGTTGGCTTATTCTAAAGGGTTATCGTCCTTCGACATCGACCATGTCTGAATGTTATTACCATCGACATATTCCATAGTTGTAAATCATGTTTCCAGTCGGTTTCTTTTCAAATAATCAAAATTTCCTAAGAAGTCATCTGATCTCGTTAATTGCGCAATATCCGTGTTGGCTACCAGTGAAACTGGGGCGGTCGTATAGACATATCCACTTCTGTTTTATGTTAACCATTTATCTAATATCTACGGCAGATCTAAAGGGACACACACATTTTTATAAATTACATAACAAAAATATTTAGTATCTCGTTCGCACGACTTAGTATCTCGTGCGCACGAGATAAAAGAAATCGTGTGTGTCCACACACATTTTTATAAATTACATACGATTTTTTTTTATCTCGTGCGCACGAGATAGTATCTCGTTCGCACGACTTAGTATCTCGTGCGCACGAGATACTTATATTGTTATCGTGTGTGTCCAATTAGAGCTGCCGTAAATATCATAGTTATAAAGTCACCAACTTTTGAAATATATTTCGAATTATGTTTTAAACATCTTACAAACTGAAGGTTCTATGTAGCCTTGAGGAGAAAAGGGTCACACTATTAATAATGAAACGAATTTACCCATTTATTCTCCAGTTATACTATCAAATTGCAGTTATTCATAATAAAAGACTAGTTGTTTGTTACATAAAAAAGGATGAGTAATGACTCGAGAAAATGTTTAATTACTTTCCTATGAGATAAATAATTACCCCTGTATACCCTAGGTACACTGATGTTTCATACCAAAGGATTCCTCGTCACTAATTTGCCAAAACACTTTGCAAAACTGTCTAACAACAAATGTTTAAGAAACAATAAATCTTTTGACGAAGTACCTGTACCGTTGGCCTGTTCAGAATTTCTGTTACAATGCTTATAACAGGTTATAGAATGCAACGAGATGCCAAAAAAACAAAGTTCTGAAACCCATGATTTATCACTATATTCGCCGTTCCGCAAGAAAACCAACATTATGGACTCTGCGTAATGAATCGACCCATATCAGCCTGCGCAATCCGGGCTGACACATTCCGTCTAAGGGATATAGAGGTAAAGAGTAATGATTCCAGTCGATACTTTACGCAGAATCCACAATGTTGGTTTTCTCGTGGATTGGCTTATATTCCTTTATCGTGTGACTGGCATATAAGCCTCGATGTAGATAATTTGGTCATAAGACATCTGCTTCCTATGTACAATTAAGTCAGACTTCACTTTCAATTAGTTTTGTCAGTGTTTCAAGTTTTTATTAGAAGGTTTGTATTGCTCAATTGACTAGCAACCGAGCAGTGCAGAAGATGATCGGACCTTGCGATGGTACATGTTGATCTGGATCTACACTGTTCGCAGATATCAGAATGGACATTTACTTATGTCGAGACCAATAGTGTCTGGTTTTGTCTAAATTATTCATTGTCGCCGACCCATCAATGATGCACATGCCTCTAGAATATCGCATGTGCTACAGCTGCACATCTTCTTTATTGTATCTTATTATAGAAATCCGCCGTTGTCGAGTCGTTAGCGTAGGGGATTTGTAACCGAGCGTCCCGGGTTCGATACCCAGTCGCGGCGCAACGGTTATGGCGGAGTTCCCTAGTACTGGTTTGTTTACCCAGGGATCATGAATAAGTGAATTGTCGCCGTGATACCATAACTAAAGTGATGTTGAAAATGGCGTAAAACCCAATAAAACAAATGTTATCTCATTGTTGCATGTTCGATACTGCTTGACTGATTTTGGTTTTTTTACACCGCCCTCAACGGTAGTCTTATCAGAAAGCTTACATGACATTATGCCGTGTCTGGCGAAGTTGGGTCGGAAAGTAATCGCAAACAGCGCAGACACATTCGAACCTTCGTTGTTCGCCTATATTTATTGTAGACAAAAACGCCTATTCTGACAAATAACTATAGGTGTGTGCTCCATCTTCCTTATGTCAACTTTAACGATATCAGCCGTTCCACAAGAAAACCAACCTTATAGAGTAACGAGTCCTGAAACAGGAAATTTACAGGAGACGAAAAGTGTCTGTCCGGCATGCTGAGGCTGATTAGGGTCGGTACTTTACGCAGAAACCACAATGTTTATTCACTTGCGGAATGGCTCATATCGGATCGGAAAGACAAGTTGATCCATATTCGGCTCAAATGTAAGTAAATGCTGCTTAGTAATATCTCGCTGAAGTACCTCCCATTAACACACACAAACGCACATACATACACACATAGTATTATCCCAATACAAATTGCTCACATTGGCATATTATAATCAGGGGCGTAGCTTTGCAATAATAAATGTGTTGGCCGTTTCGTGAGAAAATCAACATTGTGGACTCTGCTTAAAGTATCGACCCGGATCAGCCTAAGCATGCCACACAGGCCTACCCGGATAGACACCTTTCGCCTCCTGTGGATTTTCTGTTTCATGAATAACTACTCTATACATCTATCCCCCTAAGACGGAATGTGTCGGCCGGATCAGTCTGCGCGGACAGCGCAGGCTGATCTGGTCGATACATTACGCAGATGTCTATCGCCGCAGCTGCATTTTGGGGCATTTTGAGAAAGAATGTGTAGGCACGTGCCTACAGTGCCTAAAGGGAGCTACGCCCCTGAGAATAGTCCATAAATAAATGACTAGCGACATTTGGTCACACATTACTGTTGGCAAGCGTCTTCAAGATACTGTTGGCCGGGTCAGAGGGCTCGAAACCAATACCACTTGATCGAAAACCATTTTAATGCCGCGAGGAAGGATGGAACTCGGTTTTATGGATTTGTCTGACTTTCATTGGCTATGTGACAGACGTGTCTATTGTCTTATTTTGAAAAGTCGACAGCACTGTCTATGCATCTTAGCCGTCTGACTCAGAGGAAAATCCAATCTATTTTCACCCTTTCCTACATGCGACAAATTTGCAACAAACGACATTGAAAACATCCCGGCAAACATACGGAAATATTTCTGTAAATAAAGTATAATTATTAAATATTGTAGAAAACATTGTGGCAAATGTAGACATTGTTCATTATGAGTAATAATGTCATTATGCCACATTTTCTTTTCAAATGCCTTTCAATGAATATGTGCGGAACTGCATTTGTCCTTGGAAATGGTTAGACATTGTGCCAAACTGCTGCCCGAATTAAGGACAGGTCCCCTGAATCCAATTTTAACAGATAATACACTGAACAATTGAATTGTGGAGATAGCTATAGCAGAAAATGGACCTAATTCGCTGGTGTTATTGTGTCTAATAGTATTATGGTAGCCATCGACGAATTGTCTCCTGCTATTGGAATTATTTGTTCCATTGCTTTCAAAGATAATACGAACTTCAACCGACAAGTTTCACGCATAAATACCTTCAAATGAGCCGTTACGAGAGAAAACCAAACGTGTGGTATCAGCGTTAAGTATCGACATAGATCAGCCGAATCATACTGACACCACGATTCCACGCGGCGTCAATGAGCGTATAGTGTTTTGTGTTACATCGACAGCTAAGTATGTCAAAGTAACTAGCTTTCTTTACCATTCGTGGGAAGAATGATGCTTGTCACATTAACTTTTGTCAAGCGAAGGAAATAATTTGTTGCGAGTTGGGGTTCAAACTTTCTAACTGAGCTACCGGTGCTCGGTAATTTGATTGGAGCCATCTTCTTTAAAACAGTTGAGGAAATAATTGTACCCTCTAGAAAAGTGGAAGTTCAACATTGGTACAGAGTTAATTGTAAGCCATGTTAGAGAAGTAGGAATTACCCGTCCTGAACAGTTTATCCTTTCCCAAAATTGATTTCAAACATGGCTTTAAAAACGAAATTTACACCCGATGGCTTCTGGGATTGTCATGGGTTACATAAATTGGTCGAAGCAATTCAACCTTAAGATAATTGATATTGATGGTACCAATTCATAGAAACTATTACAATGCAGCTTTACAGTGGCTTTGCGGTGACACCAAAATTGCGACAAATCGAACATATCATTTAACATTAAACAATTCGTGGAAAGATATTATTAGCTACATGTATATCCAAGACACCGATCACTCAGGAAAGTGAACGTAAACATATGTAATTTGATTGGTTGATTCAACTAGGTACACGTTTATCAAACACACCGACCAATCGAGAGAGTGAACGTAAAATGATGTTATTTGATTGGTTGGTGGTTCGACTAGATACACGTTTATGAAACACACCGATAAATCGGGAGAGTGAACGTTATAATATGTAATTTGATTGGTTAATTCAACTAGATACACGTTTATGAAACACACCGATAAATCGGGAGAGTGAACGTTATAATATGTAATTTGATTGGTTAATTCAACTAGATACACGTTTATGAAACACACCGATCAATCGGGAGAGTGAACGTTATAATATGTAATTTGATTGGTTAATTCAACTAGATACACGTTTATGAAACACACCGATAAATCGGGAGAGTGAACGTTATAATATGTAATTTGATTGGTTAATTCAACTAGATACACGTTTATGAAACACACCGATAAATCGGGAGAGTGAACGTTATAATATGTAATTTGATTGGTTAATTCAACTAGATACACGTTTATGAAACACACCGATAAATCGGGAGAGTGAACGTTATAATATGTAATTTGATTGGTTAATTCAACTAGATCATGTTTATCAAACACACCGATCAATCGGGAGAGTGAACGTAAAATGATGTAATTTGATTGGTTAATTCAACTAGATACACGTTCATGAAACACACCGATAAATCGGGAGAGTGAACGTTATAATATGTAATTTGATTGGTTAATTCGACTAGAAATCGGCCGAGTTAACAGTGTTATATCCACCAGGGACGCAATATTTTCACAACGATAGCTGCTCGCCAAATGGCATTAATGCCGAGTGCGAGGGTAAACATCGCCAACCAGCAACAACAACTAAATAAGGTTCTCTCTAGAGAAGCCAGAACAACGCTGTAGGAAACATAAACCGTTAATTTGACACGGTATGTTCCGATCTAACTGCTTTGAAAAGTTTGGGTAAATAGTGTACCATTAGAACGAGTACTATTTCGACACAACAAAGGGAAAATTGTAGAACTAACTATATTGCTAGCAATTGTCCCTTTTTGACCAATGTTTTCAAAAATCTTCGAATGACGCAGAGACATCAAAATTTGTAAATGGCGTATTCTTTCCAATCACCATTAGTATTCAATTAGTCAAGGATAATACAAAACACATGTAGCCTATCAAACCGTTCCGCGCTACATTACATCGAGTCCATCAGTCTACGCAAAGCTTTGCTTCCTGAACGAAAAAACATGTTTTTACCTTGCTATTTTTCACGCCCCATTTCAAATTCGGTTCGGTGAATATCGCTTGTTTCATATATATATATATATATATACTCCCCCATTCAAGCACTTCTATTTACAGATTCGCTGCAGAAAAACTAGTTTAATTGCCTGTGTTAGACTCTCATGTTCTTGTGAAGGAAGGTGGGTGCACTCAATACGTATGTCATGTTCGATGATAACAAACCTTATCGTACTTATTTATGACAATTGAAGATGATATCTGGACAGCTTATGCTGTCTGAATTCTTGAGATTTTGAAACTTTGTGAAAAAACTTTGCGAACAGCGCAGACCCAACCCAGCATACCCAGCATACCTTAAAAAAACCATTTATTTCATTGCCTTAAAGAGCTTCGTGTATTTTGGATCGTCTAGTTTGTAAAGAATAAAGCAAACGTTCTATACTACCCAAAAATGAGGCATACAATCTCTGTGTCCTCACTTCCGTATGTCCGTCCTTCCGCCACACGTTCGTGTCCGATACGGAACTATACATTTGACCGACTTTATATGCAATCGGCGCAACAGTCATAACTAGAGTTATTGCTTTAAGTAATTCCCTTTGCTGCCTTTCCAAGTTTGGTCTTATCCGGAGCTTAACTCTTAAAAGATTCTAAAGGGATGTTTTTGAGCGACTTGCCTCACATGAATGATGTATGTTCCAGACGGTTAAGCAATGCACGAATATATAGCATGTGATGGTATGCTAAAACTGTGCGTACGATTGCAGCTGTATTTACATAGCTTGAACAAGTTGGGTGTGGGCTTCAACAAATTAATAATGTAAGCACTGTTAAACGCTGAGTGATAAATGGGTTCTTCTAAGAGAAAATGGGCCGTTACATTTCTCCTGTTATAACCGACTTTTACAAACGTCTGCGAACATTGTATACTAATCAGCATTTGAGTCGTCCCGCGAGAAAACCAACATTGTGGACTCTGCGTAATGTATCGACCCAGATCAGCCTTCGCAGTCCGCTCAGTCTAACCCGGACAGACACTTTTCGCCTGCTGTGGATTTTCTGTTGCAGGAATCATTACTACATACATCTAACCCCCCCAAAACGGAATGTGTCGGCCCGGATTAGCCTGCGCGGACTGCGCAGGCTGATCTGGGTCGATACATTACGCAGAGACCATAATGTTGGTTTTCACGCGGGACGTCTCATTTATGCATGTATGAGCGGTTATCAAGAAAAAACTAACTTATCGTAATTATAACACATGTGAACACATATCTGACTGTGAATCCATGCTATCGGATCCAACTTGAAACTGTGTTCCGGCTGTTTCTTGAAAACGTCTATGAACAAAACTTCATGTTATATGCGCAGGTTGTTCATGATCAACAATGATCATAAATTATTTAAAAAAAAAAAGATCGCATATCGGTCTGTATAGTCCTGTTCATTTTGTATGTTTGTCTGACATCAACATCACACGATATGACAAAGCACCTAACCTTTCCATATATGAGGCGAATTACGAGAAAACTAACATTGTGGACTCTACGTAATGTATCGACCCAGATCAGTGGAGGCAGGCTAATCCGGGCAGACACATTCCGTCTCAGGGGGATAAAGGTATAGAGTAACGAGTCCTGAAAGAAAAAATCCATAGGAGGCTTAGGCTGATCTGGTCGATACTTTACGCAGAGTCCGCAATGTTGGTTTTCTCGCCGGACTGCTCATATAAGAAAAATAAAAACAGAGGCCTACCAAGTATGCAATGAACGTCATGTCATGTACTCTATCAATGAACGTCATGTCATGTACTCTATCAATGAACGTCATGTCATGTACTCTATCAATGAACGTCATGTCATGTACTCTATTAGTAACACCTCGTTAACCCTCAGGCTGCTTAAACCGCTTTTATGAAACCTGCGCCAACAGCATAGAGCCAGACTAGCCGGCTCATTCACACAGTCTGGCTAGACTCTCTAATGTTGACAGCTCAACTCAACATTTTTATTTTTATATTCATATAATTAGTTATGGACTTTTCCAAACGCAAAGCGGGACAAGTCAAATTTTAAAGATTCAGCATTGAAAGGGTTAAGGTTAATTCTTACCAGAGCTGACGGTTTTTCATAAATGGATATTTCATATTATGAGCAATTTCTCCTATTACAATTATGTTATTAAACATTTAACGAGTCTACATATGGGAACAGCTTTAGATAGCTACAATGTAAGAACCGTTTAAAATCATATTATCGCGAACAGAGGTAATATTAACCAACTAATTATGTTACTGCTACCATCTGAAGAGCTTGTTTTTATTGTGTTCTTTTGAATTCAAGAGAAAAGGTATGAGTATGTTTGCCGATACCGTTTCTGCCTAGGGGTTTCACGTCACAGATAGATTGAAAAATGATGTACAACAGACAGTGCAGAAAGAATGTTATTAATGACCCATCGAAACCACGTTAACAAAAACGTGCATTGTATATCAATTATGCATCCTTCAACTGATATTGCCCTGGGTTTTTTGTTTCGCTTGTATGTATACTATAGTCTGTTATCTCCGTTTACGATTGCCGAGGAATAAAACCGAAATATGACAATAGTTATCATGTAACGGTTGCATTCCGCGCATGAACAAAAAAAGGATAATTGTCAAATTAGCTTTGTCACTAGTCATGACACAGTCATTTCTTTCTTTCTCTAAACCTTTCTTTACCCGTGTGATCATAATATACAAACGAAACCGGCGATTGAAAGAGAAACCCAACATTGCGTAAAGTATCGACCCTGATCAGCCTAAGCATGCCGCGCAGGCTTACCCGGATAGACACTTTTCGCCTCATGTTGATTTTCTGTTTTTGGAATCATTACTCTATACTCCTATCCCACTGATACGGAATGTGTCGGCCCGGATCAGTCTGCGCGGACTGCGCAGGCTGATCCGGGTCGATACATTACGCAGAGGCAAATGATGTTGGTTTTCTCGCAGGACGGCTCAAATTGTGATCACATTTATTAACAACTGTTGTATAACTCTAAGAGAGACGATTTATAGTCTTACTCGATATTCTCGTTGGCATTCCTTAACCCTTTCCCACATATAAAAGCTTTCTGACGCAATTTCTCCTTTTCCCACAATGTTTAAAACATTGTGCTCTACTATGTCTCTGTTTTATAGAGAGTTTCCATACATTTGATGGGCTACACTTCTTCTTTTTATCGCCAAAAAGCTTCTTCATATGTACCTCTGCTAAATATGGGTACTCTAGCTCATCTTAATCTTCAATGTTTTCATGTGCAGTAACATTCCAAATCGCTACTCTCGCATCACTTATAGAATACAATACAATACAATACAATACATTTTATTACATTCAGGCACATTTGCCTATAGTAAGTTACAAACAAGTATTTACAATTTTCAAAACGTAATCCCTTTAAAGAAGCAATGTGGAAAAGCAGCCAGTTGCTTGGGAAGTTTGTTGTGTGGAGTACTGTTGTGAGAAAACCAGGAAATGCATTAGTATGTGAACTGGCCGCCGTGATATAACTGAGAAATTGTTAAAAACAGCGTTAAACCCCAATCAATCAATCAATCAATTAAAGAAGCAAACATAAAATAAATTATGAATATTAAACCATTTTTTCCGACTATAAAAACAAATACAATAGTGCATACCAATATCAAACTATATAACTGTATACAGTCTGATATCGGTCCACACCACATATCCATATCCCACAATTAACATTCATCATATCTAGTGTGTGTAAAGTATCGACCCTGATCAGCCTAAGCATGCCGCGCAGGCTTACCCGGATAGACACTTTTCGCCTCATGTTGATTTTCTGTTTTTGGAATCATTACTCTATACCTCTATCCCACTGAGACGGAATGTGTCGGCCCGGATCAGTCTGCGCGGACTGCGCAGGCTGATCTGGGTCGATACATTACGCAGAGGCAAATAATGTTGGTTTTCTCGCAGGACGGCTCATATATAGTGTGTGTAATAATTCTGTGTTTGTTTGACGTACGGGTTTGAAAATAGTAGTAATGGCTGCCTGCCTTGGCACCCAGGGTTGCGGGTTAGCATTACGGCCGACTGGCTGACTGGTGTCAGGATAAATGAACCAGTAGTACTGGTAACTTACACAGAAAATGCCGTGATATAACTGGAAAAAAGTGTTTAAAGCGGCGTAAAACACCAGACAATCCATCTATTGTTTGACGTATATCGAGGGCTTGGCGTGAAACGTTTGTAACTAAAAACCTATTTTGAAAACTCTGGTTTAGGGGCAATTTTGACCCCTTTGTAAACAATGCAAATTTAGGTGCCATTGCTCAGAACGAGCAATGGCACCTAACTTTCCATTGTTTACCAAGAAAAATGATTTAACGCTTATAAAGACTTTATGACGGCGAGGTGATTGACGTTAGTAAAAAAATACCGATTTTAGTTACAAACGTTTCACGCCAAGCCCTCGATATGCTATACATTGCAAGGTGAGCGTTAATTTTATCGCTGTGTTATTACATTCAAGTGGGTGAGCATTAAGCGATAAAGGCTGTCTTGTAAGATGAATATATTTCGAAGGGTTCTTAATTGTCATTACAAGAGAAAGTTGATGCAAGGCATCAATGTCGCCGGAAAAGACTGCATTGATTTATTTATGTATTCTTGACTTTCCTTAGTCTATTCAAACATTAGGAACGTAGTAATGAAAACATTTGCTTATAAATTTTATATACATTAGGGTATCTATAAAAAATTAACGAAATGTGTACACATTTATCTGGCTTAAATTTAATTTTGCTGTTGTTACTTATTTAAATAATAATAGTATTTATTCATATAATTTCAATGTTTGTCAATCTTATTCGAATCACAAGGTAAATATCCTGGTATTGCTTTAAAGGGAGGTAATTTGAAGAAAACAAAAGTCTTCAAAAGGAGAAATATATCAGCATTACCGTCTACAGTTTAAATTGTTCTATTGTTTGTGGATTTAAAAATGTTCTTTTTTTCTTATTTCTACATGTACAACGAAATATTGCGGCTTCTCTTTGACGCTTTGCGTCAAACATTCGTCTTTGTACTTGTCTAAAATAAAATAATATCACTCGCTTTTTCATATCGAAATGCGCATTGCGCGAAAATCGATGTTAAAGGTCACGAAACTACACAACAGAATAGGGTTTATATTTAGCTTAGAAACAGTTCCTACTTTAGATATTCATGGATTAACATTATTAAATGAATTCTACACAAATCAAGACATCTCTTTGAACATGAAAACAACATTTAGTAAGTTAAAATTGCTATTAAAAGGAGAATCCGAAATTGACCTCAATGATGACACATAAGAGTCTGCATTAGGGGGGTGTTGGTTCACGTCTTGCAGGGACCACTTTTGTCTTCGTAAATAAGACAAAAAACTTAAATACGATGTGAAATAAAAAAAACTGCAAACATTAAAAAATCGGAATATTTATTTCATTTTAGATGTGTCATTTATTAGTGTTCGTAAACAACCACAATTGTAATATGTTCAAATCATCTAGATTTGTTTCTTTCTAATAATAAGCCGCCCTCCCATGTGATTTCCGAAAAGCTATTAAAAATAGAAGTCGCGGGCTTCTGCCCGGCGACTAATAACTGATAACACGTCAATGCTCATTTGACTAAGACCATATATGAGCCGTCCACGAGAAAACCAACATTGTGGACTATGCGTAAAGTATCGACT